>JAHZMU010000533.1:0-30286 GCA_027743725.1 Rambutsinella grinnellia | reverse complement strand
CTTTCTGTAGAATCCGGCTTAAGGAATGGTCAGTTAACGATTTAGGTTCTACAGAGAAAGGAAGAGTGGATAGAAGAAAAAGAAGTGTTTTCAGTTCCCAAACCATTACTCAGAAATTCGGAAATATAGTAAACTTAAAGAATATTAATTTGAAAGCCAAGTTATCCTGTAGACTAAAAGGAGTTAATTTGAAGTAAATCTTAAATTTTTACCTGTTGGTTCAGCGGAACCATTTGGACTGGAGAGGTCCATGGGATTGTTATTATTGACATTTTCCTTTGCAGCAGCATTGCCTGGGAAAAATGTTCCGGCTGCTTTGATCACTGGAAACGTTTAAGGCAAAATGTTAGATGTTGTTTTACGAGTGGCATGGGCAATTTAGGAGAAAGCTTGGCTTACCTTGATTGTTCCATTGTGCAGTAGACTCATCATCATCATCACTCGTAGGTGTTGACTTGTTTGCATCATGAGCGTCTGCTTCATGAGTCATCATCATCGCGTACTGAACAAAGGTGAATCCATCCCTGGTGCAGTGAAAGTGATCCGCATTGCTTCTAAACTCACACTTGCTATCATTACAATCCGTATTCCTGTCATAGTACGCATTATCCCTCTTGAATATCAACGTTTGAGTGAAAGTCCCTCAAGTGAGCGGATAATTTATGAACATCTGCAACCGAAAAGTGGCATCTCGGATGGCCACAGTGGTAATGGCATGTGTTTATCTGCTTATGGAATGGGCAAGACAGATCTGGACATGAAGCACCTTCCGGGAACGAGAGGAAACCTATAGGATCCTTCACTTCTGAATCTGACATATCCACATCTCCCCCAGAGCCTGGAGTTACTGGCTTGGGTAGCTTGAAACTTGTGAAGATTGCAGTATCGTGGGATCCAGAAGAGACTTCAATCACGCGATTCTTTGGTGGCCGACCACGCTTCCTCTTGAAAAAGCCATCAGTGTTGGTATCAACGGTTTCTTTGTCTGGAATCTCCATCTTGTTATGATTATACTGGTGTGTACGGAAATGCTCGAGTCGCCTGAAAGGATCGTCGGTAGCGAGAACGATTTCCGTGCAGCTATCCTGTTAATTTGGAATATGCATGTGTTACATTTGCATCACTTTTCTCACAATTTTCTTCAATAAAATAAGAATATACATAAAATCCTTACCCACTAAACAATGATAATGCTTCTCCCGATTTTGATATGCACATTTTGCAGACACACATGGGATTGTCGAGTCCTGAGCATCAAAACTGGCAGGATCCACAGTGAAAAATGCCAAGGATGAGATTCTCTCTTCAATCTCATGATTTTTACTATGATCCGAAGCAATTTCGGCCGACCTAAACATTTAATTTAAGTAGATTTATAAATAATAGTTCATTCATTTCGAATCATCACCATCTCATCTATTCAAGCTTATCAACTCACCCCAACACAACATTTCTGCAGTTATCCACCTTGCAATGAAAATGTTTGATTTATAAATAATAGTTCATTCATTTCGAATCATCACCATCTCATCTATTCAAGCTTATCAACTCACCCCAACACAACATTTCTGCAGTTATCCACCTTACAATGAAAATGTTCATCAGGAGAAGCATCACACTGACAAATATGGATAAACTTTTTGATAATCTCTTCCGAGTCCATAGGTCCAATTTCTGCTTGTTGGCCATCATTAAAGGAAGATCTGCTATTATTTTCATCCTCTGATTTATTCGCAAACATCGCTTCGGTAATCCCCATCCCGCTAATTTCCGCAGCGAGCGTTCCCCGCATTAAACTTTGCGTGAGCTTGAATCTCCTATAAGCCAGTTCGGAGTCTCTCCTCTCATGCTTCCTCTGAACAAATTAAAACAATATAACATTTAAATATATTTGTTATTATAATTTATAGTGTAACTATTACAAAATAAATATCGCCATCATTTATCATCTCCACATTTTATATTTAAATTCATCTCAAGAAACAATAATCGATTCAGTTTCTGCACGGACTAAACATTATAGTTGGAAGGTGAAAGATGATATCATAAAATCTACAGATGTCCCTCCTTCATTTGAACTTTCTACCCCGCTGCGTAACATCCCATTACTTTACATCGTTCATTATTATCTCTAGTAATCCATCACTATTAAACGCGATAAAATTTATAATCAATGGGAGCTGCGAATAGAGTTGCGTGCGTCAATGAACCAAGTTGGAAAAGAAAAGGAGCTAAAATGTTATATTTTTATTGTACATTTTTATTCAACCTCCGCACACAGACATCGCACCTGGCTAATTGTAAAAATGAGGATGATTTGAATAAAATTAAGGTGTGCTGGGAGTGACCTGACTTGACTCCAATTCAACTCCCTACAAGTAACAAATGAGAAGCTAAACAACCTACGATCAGTACACGATTATGATTCGTAATTGGGAAAAAGAACAATGTCTCTTGTAGAAATTGGTGAATTATGATTATGATTAGTATAAATATCACAGAAGCATCTGTTTAGCATTTCGTTCGAGTAATAAAACTCTAGTGTTTGTATTTTTTCTCAGCCAAAATGGCAACCAAAAATTACATCATTAATAGGCACAAACATGGATGTACTAAGTATTTGGGGGTTGTTTATACACTACTTAAAAAATAATAAATGTCAACAAATGGCCTATGCCAGGATGTTTTTTCGATAATCCTGCTTCCCTTCCAAACGGCAGACCTACCGCTTGGATAAATTTACGACTTGATGAGAGGAGTACGAGGATAATGATTTTGATAACTGTTGACTTTTATTTATCAGTTTATAAAAAAGTCAGTATTGGGAGGGGTCATACAGTCTCTTTAATTACCCTTTTAGTATTGGGTGACAATCACTTTATCTGCACTCTATTACATGTGGGTGGGCTTGTCAAAGTTGTTTCGATCATAAAATTCTTGATATTTGACATAAAAATGTCAACCTGCTTGATTTAAACTTTCCATGATTTCATGTTGACCTAACCCTGATGTATTTTTGTCATAATTTTAATCAAATGCCAAATTAAAGTAGTAAAATCCTTTTCGCAAGTAAATTCTCAAAGGATTCCGACTCTTAAATTCTCCATTACATAAACTGGATTCAATGAATTCTCATAAAAATTCAGAGATCACGAGAAAAATTGAGCTTCTTTACTTGAGATACTTTGAACCATTTTCTAATCTTCCGACAAATTTTTATTTGCAAAAAATACGAGCAATAAACTGTAAAGTCCAGAGTATTTTGCTACTGCATTCCACAAAGAGGCAATCGTACGATGTGTTTAAGCAAAAGAAATGGATGAAATTATCAAGTTATAAATGGCAGGGGGTCGAACGACAATTTTGAGATGAAGTATAAAAGTAGATGACTTGTCCAGTAGGAAAAAATCACTTTCGAATCTTGCAAATCGAAAGTGTAGACTTTGCATAAAAATTAGAGCTTACCTTGTGGGAATAAAGTTGTCCACTTGAGTGAAGGACGTAGTTGCATCCCTCCCGAATACAATGAATATGATTGCAAACACGGGAGAACCGGCATCCACTATAATTGCATGTCTCATGCTTCATAAATTTCTTGAAACCGTCCTTGTTCAACTGCTCATCTTTGATATGGTAGGATTTGTGTTTTTCTGCATAAAAATAATAAATTTGTGTCAAGAATAATTCTCAAAAATTCATGCTAAGAAATTAGGCCATTCTAAATTCACCGCCTAGTAGTTCAACACCAAAATAACATGTAATTTTACAATGTTCATGAAATGTAGGTGTGATTGTGTGAATTATGATTATTATCAAGGGTGAAAAGAGAATTGAAGAGGGAGTTGTCTTACATCCTTTAATTATTTTATTGTTAATTCGCAAATGCGATTTGTCATGCAGTCGTCACAGTTGTAATTATTAGGTTTAGCGTCAAGCGCCATTCAAGAGAGGGTCAAATCATTTTTAATAAATATCATGTTATCATTTCGCAAAACATTCAATCGACAACCGTTATTTTATGACTTTATTCAGATTAGTCGAGATCAGACTGATAAAGAATGAGCAAATTTGGAAGATTAAAATTTCTTACGAAGGAAAATTTATGGTAAATGAAAACGAAACTGAATTCGTAAATCTTGTTCTCTGTCCATCTAACATAAAATTACATCATATGCGGCTAAAGTTGTTTGAAAGAAATCATTTCACTTTTCAAGACAAAAACAAACGTTTCTCCTCCATTCATTAACTAGTAGCCCAACAAGTGGAGCAGAAGGCTACTAGATTTATTCGTATAAAATGGATTGAATGTAATAAATTTTGCTAAAATTATGAAAAGTAAATTATTAATTCAAATTTTGGCAATTGCAAAATTGCTGAGCGAGCAAGGGACGGGAAATTGCTCTATTCAATTTAAAAAATAATTAGTATTGAAATGAACTAATCATCATTCATTATACTTTTATTAAATGCTCTCATTATGTATGACATTTCCTTTTACGCATTTTCTCAAGTGGTCAACATTTTACAAAGAATGAACGAGAATATGCGCAGTAAAACTGATGAAATTATATTTACTGTATAAAAGCTGTAAAACAGTTTGCCACAACTTGTGCCTCAACCATAAAAAACTGGCTCACTTATCAACAATCGATATTATTAATTTTGTCATTTTTCTAAATTGTTTGCAGAGGAATCAAAACAAGATTCTTTCTTGTTTTTGCATACGACTATTATTATCAATTCATATCACACCTTGCCCTTCTTTTCCCTTAACGTAGTCAGCTTTTATTATCATTATTATTGCCAATCATCGTTCCATTATATCAATATCGATTTGATACGATATCCTTTAAAGCTTTAAGAATGCTTATCTTTGAACGAAAATTTTACAACCATCCAAAAAGGCGACAAATATTGCTTGATTTTTATTGTCATTTAGCACTCCCTACTTTTATGACTTGAGAAAAAATTCTTCTTTCATTAGAGTAATTTAATGTCTCAATGAGCCCGATCGCACACTTCAATAAACTATTTACTTTGCTAACCACTTCAACTCTCCCCACATATGCCTATCATTCGCTGCGCAATTTACCTTTCATTGACAATTTTGGCGAATTTTATTTACGACAAAATTATTCCTATCATCTCCCACTAAAAACCCTTTAAGTATGGCTAATTTGCTCCTAAGAAAACAAGTCTGCAGTAAAATAAATAAAATTGGAGTCAATCAATCAATCCCTCGTCAAAAGTGGGATCCTTTTCTTAACATATTTACATAACAGTCTTCAAACTGTCAATCACTTTAGTAATTCTCTGCATAGGTAATGCGAAGGAACAGTGATAAAAATTGATAGTCGTGAACTATTGCACATACTCCATTATTATTAGATGATAAGGGAAGATAAGGGATTTATTACTAATGTAAATTATTCATGAAATGATGTAATTTATTTTTAAGGGGAAAATTGTACGTGATAAATGCTAATTTGTAATAGGTAGAGTGTCCACCACGTGAACGCCCTAGCTCTAGGGCTCACCATTCTTCTAGCCGAACAGGAATCGCAAACAGAAGTTCTCATTCATTTTTTTAATAGGAAAAATGGAAAGTCGAAGGAATTGAAGGAGTTTCTCATATAAAAAGGACGAATGCTTTGAAAAAATAAAGCTTTTTAATAAATGCTCATTATTACCTTGAGACAGTGGTAGTGCGTTTGCTTTCTGTTATGTTGGCAGTTACCGAATCTGTCGGAACAGTCGTCCATTGGAGAATACCTGCAAATGTTAAAAAAATACCCAAATCAGAATGAATTATTACCATACTTCTGTATGATTACTAGTTTAGATTGTGAAGCTAGGTCAATAATACGAATGGCAAAAATCTCATCTAATAAATTATTATTTTTTAGCAAAGAATATTTTCCTAGTGAAAATGCGCCGACAGCGAACCGCACCGCTTCTATTACATTTCATAATAAAACACTCTTGGTTTGGATGTAAAGTAGCCTGTAATTAGTGACCATGTATCACGAAACTATGTAATTTCTTTTGTAATTTATTGCTACTCAGATAAACTATTTATTTATGAATTTTGTATAAAAGCTTGTAATCTTACCGCATAAAACCATGCTGTAAACTTTCATCCCGCTTTTTGTGCCACTTGAAATGCCTAATCATCTCCTCCTTCTTCACGAATACTCTTGTACCGTTGGAGCAATCGAGGCAGTGGAAATGCTCCCGGTAGTTTAGTTCCCTGCAGTGATGATATCCACATTCCGCAGCATTCCCGTATCGCCTCACGTACCGGGTGTAGTCAACAGGTCCAGAGCCTTTCCCAAGGAGACCTTCGCGTATCACAGGGAATGCTGTGAGACCACGACCAGTAGGACTTCGACCTAGTAATTAAAGAAGGTTTTATTTCACTCAAAATCTGCTCACTTCATTACCTCGTCAATATATAAACAGACAGATTACATCGCAAAAATCCCATTCATCTCTGCTCTCCTGTCAATGAAACTGGTATGAATTCATTCTTTCCAAGTGTCTCAACTAAACGGTCATGACACCATCACCGCCAGCAGTAAACAAGCTTTTTATGATATTATCATGATACCAAGTACTCTCATATTTACACAAAACCCCAAAAAAGCTCTAGATAAGGGGACCCTTTTCTTTTGAAAAATGAGTTAAAAGTACAAAAAAACGAGCAGGTATACACGTCAACACTATAAACTGTATCCTTTTCCCATGTATTATGTAATAATAATACTTTTGAGGGTGAAATGGGTAAAATGGAAAGTTCAAAAAGCTGGAAAACAAACGCATTGTCTGCAGGCGTCTCTATAATCCCCAACTCATCAAACAAGTATTACGAATTATTACCATACTTGAAAGTTTTCAAGCACCTCTTCTTTCCCCTGCATATAATCCTGCAAAATGATTAGGATCGTGACATAAAGATATTCTCTAAACAAATTATACCCAACATACCCGCATCCCCTCATTACTACTTATTCCCTTGAATGTTTACAAATAACGATGAATATTCCATTTTTTCCCTGAAAAAGAGGTGAAAGGGGACAAGATTGATTTTCCACTGTTAAATATTTTTCAACCCCAGCCAATATATAATGATAGCTTAGGGAATAGTGTGAATACGAATTACCACATTGTAATTGTGAATTAGGCGTAAACAGTTTCGAGTGTAGAAATCCGGATTATTACTCTGGTCTTTGGCTTGTTTTGAGTAAACTTCGTGTCAAACATGATGTAAGCTTGATTGGCTCACAATAACCAAGTAATTTGTAGTTTTCTAGGGTTAGTTTTAATCACCTTTTCCACAAAAGTGGAACTTTTACTTCAGACACTGTAATTTTGTGCAACTTTGTCCAATTCCTCATTTCACCCTTTTACGTACTTTAAAATTATTCTTGGATAAAAACCCTAAACTTAATCGTACAAATTTTTACCCGGGGCGGATTAGCTAATTCTAGTAGAATTTACCTGAAGCTATCAACAGGGGTAAGGCTTCGGGAATCTTATCACAACTAGAATGTTCACATTCGTCATCATCATTTGAAAAAATAGAAAGTTTTAATGAATACACAGTATTCATCATTCATGATCGATTCATCCAGTATCGGTCTGGCATGGACTTGCATAGACAAGAAGATGATGGGAACCCCATTGTGCGAATGCCAATCCACCCGAAAAATCATCAATCATTCTTCCGATACTATTTTCATTTCGTTTTTTACTCCGTCAGACAATTCTCAGTTATCAAGTTTTTTTGTTCTTGGTTTTTAGGTTTCTGATTCTCTCTGAAAAACTCGTCGTTTCTGATTTCCAAGTATTCTTTCAAGGTAATGCATCATTTCTTTTGATAATGGATACAATTTTGTGAAGAGTTTAATCTAAAATGGTTCTCAGCTTTTGTTGGCATCAACCCTTCCACATTTTTATATTTACTTTAACTTTTTTTGGGAGAAACGTGAGAATGATTATTAGAAATTGCTTTGTCTAATGATGAAACTCTTTTTTAAGAGAAAAATCAACAAGTACTTGTCGAATTTCTGCTGTCCGTATGTTTGTTACAGTTCTTTTAAAAAATGTTTAATCCTTTCACTTTCATTTTCGATATCTTTCAATCTCCTTATCTTTTGAAAAACGGATTTTTCCAACAAAAAAAGGAGTTATCAAATGGGATAAAATCAATAATGAAAAGGGTTAAAATTTCGAACAATACACGAACATCTTTCAAATGATGAAGAAGCATCTTGAGCTAGACACATATCTTGGGAAAATGATGGGGCATATGGGAAATAAACTGATAAAAATATAAAAATCATCATCCCCTACCATTACTATAAAGGAACTGGTCATGCTAAATCCCTGAAATGGGAAGTATGACACTTCACATACGAATTTAATCGTGTTCGTATATAAAAGTTGGATGAAACACGGTAAAGATATTTGTAATGCATCGACTCAAGTGTCAACTAAAAAAGGGAAGAAGGTCTCACGAAGTTTTTTACAGATTCCCCATCATCATCAAACTTTCTACCCTTGGGTTTTGAAGGTTACCTAAATAAAAGCGGTTTTTTTGTACAAATCCAAATAGTTCACTTCTTTATGATGCTGCTGTGAGGGGATTTTTTAACCCTTTAATGAAAAAATGAGTTTCCTCGAACAAAAAATTGAAACGACGACGCTTATTGAATGCTGATGGAGGTAAATGGGGGAATTGGATTTCAAAAGGGGTAAATATTTAATCACCAAAACATGGAAATGGCATGAATCTGTAGTCTGGCAGCTGCTAATAGTCCAAGGCTCATTCCCTCGTCCTTTATTCCCATATAAAATTTCAAGTTTAAGGTTAAAAAACGGTGTGTACATAATTTTCTCACTTTGAGCCAGAAATGCATTTTCAATTGAAAAGTTTATTAAATCTATACCGGTGCTTGGTGCAATGTTGGTTATAAAAAGTACCATTCCACCGTACATTATTGCATCACATCAAGTACAGCAGGATGAAGACAAAGCTATAAAGAATATTTTCTCAAAATACATTTATTTACACAAGAACTAGTAAATTGTTTAGACCATCATATCTGTAAATTATGAATTTTCTCAGAACTATTTGTACATTAACCATTAACATTTTATATATGATGCGCTTGTAGGGCAGCTCAAAATTAAATGTGATGATGGCCATCATTCAGACTTGTCATTCTCTTCTTACAATAAGTTGATTATGTAAGAGGTTACCATTTTTTATATCAATAGAAAGAGTTCAGGTAAGACGAGTACAATTCCAGGAGAAAAAACTACTGTTTTCCCCTTTTTGTAAGGAGAATGGATGTGAAACGGAAAAGGAGAGCTGCTGTTGTGCGATACTGTGAAAAAGGAGGAAAGGGTTAAGTGAATTTTTTATACTTCTATTATACTAAGGCCATCAAATAACAACCCTTTACTCTGGGAAGGAAGAGGATAAAAAAGGAATAATGAAAAAATTGAGAAAAGTCCCCACGAAAGTTGATTACATGGTTTGTATAGTTTTTTAAAGCTGGGAATATGGTCAATATGAATAGAGAATCTTTTATGTAATAAATAGAAAAAAGTGTGTTTTTCTACTCCTCCTCTAAGTATAGGGCCTTTTGTGATGAAACTTTTTTCTCCAATTTCATTTATTCAATTTTTCTAGACTATATTTTATATAAAAAAAAGTAATAATATTGCTGATCATGATGATGACGATGATGATGGTTAGGAAATTGGAAGGGAAACCGGAGAAGTTAATAGAAAAAGTTGCCATTATATGTTTTTCTTTTCTATTTTTGTGTAATGTTGTAATATCAACCCTTTTGGTCAAGTAGGCTGAGTATAGAAAGTCGTAAATGTTTTAAAAGGACATAAACCATGGGAAAATATTGGAACTAGATACTTTTAAAGTATAGTAAAAACTTGCTCCTCTTTTGTATCCGCAAACTCTTTTGTGAGAAAAATGCTACTTTAAAAAAATTATGGGCTAAATTGGTAGAAAAACAAAATTCACAAGTTACATATAAAGCTGAATAACAACAACAAAAATGTCATTAGCTTTTGCAATTTCTTAAAGGAATTTTTCCTTTAATCTTTTTATAAACATTACGTGTTTTGGTAGAAAATTATTATTGAAATTTGGAAAAGTAGAGGAAATTGAAGAAGCACAATAGGTAGGACAATGGGTGGACAGATAAATGCTTCTTTTCTGAGTTGGCTATTTATATTTTTGAATAAAAAAACTTTTCCACTTTTCCTTTTATAATGGAAAATATAATTTTCTCTCTCAATCGTTAAAGAGCCAAAGCTTAATAGGAAAATTGCGGAAAAAACTTGGAAAAAAGCAGAAAATAATTCCACCTTCCATAAGAAATGGGCAAGTGGATTAATCAATTATTCATGCAATTCATTTCATTCAAAGTCCATTAAATGAAAAGGGCTGAACACATTTTCCCTTTCAAATAAATGTTGAGGATGTTTCTCTGTCTGTTTATTTATGAAAAGGAAAATAAAATATTTACAAAAAAACGCTAAAAGTTTCTTACCTGCAGATCTAGTTTTAGCTGATTTGAGAAGGGCATTTGCCGCACTACTTCCAAACAGCGATGCCCCATGATGATTGCCCATAATACTCGACGTATTTTGTGCCAAGGGTGATGGTGACTTACTATTCGGGGAGAGGCCAGAGTTCCCCAAGGGCTGTTGAACTAGACTGCTTATGTTAGCAAAGTTCAAGGGTTGATGATGGGAATGATGGTTGAGTTGGGGTTGATTAAGTTGATGATTAAGATTAAGGGTGGGACTTGAGCTGGAAGGAGTGTGATGAAGATGTTGCATCATCTGGGTAGGGTTCGGGGTTGAAGATGCGGATGAAGATGAAGCGTTGTTGTTACTACTACTATTTAGATTATTGCTCGTTCCAGATGAACTGTTTTCATTTCCTGTGAGATTGTTGTTCCCATTATTATTGCTTGTGCTGCTTCCTCCATCACTGTTATTGCTATTGACCCCATTCACCATTGCACCAGGAGCTGATGAACCCCCTCCACTGCCATTTCCACCCCCAGAATTTTGATTAGCAACAACAGCCGCTGCGGACATAACAGACTCTTGCATTGCAGCCAAAAATCTTGCCATGTTCTCTGGTAACATCATCTACAAAAAACAAAAGAATTTCTCGAAATCAGATCTCATTTTTACACAGAAAACCATGAAATCACTTCTCATTTTGAATTAGCATTAGTCGCATTCTTCCTTTTCGTATTTTCTCTTAATTATCGTTGTCGATGAAGAATTTAAATTACCGGATAATCACATAAACAGGAATGAGATGAGTTTGGGCCAACTTAAATGCTCCATTTTCTACAAGTTTTTCTACCAATTTTCAACACCAGTTCATTTCATTTATGCGAGTGTGCTCCGCTCATTTAAATTATTTGAACAATAAGTACCATCATCACTTTCTATGTGGATGTGGAGAATCCATACTCATTTTCCATTTCATTATCCATTTCCTCTCTTCTTCATACTCAATTTAAAAGAAATAAAAGCGGATGATAAAAAATGGAAACAGAGGGTTTAAAAAATAGATGCTCTAACACAAAAAACTCATCCATGGCATAAAGCACGCAGAAGAGAACTGTTTTTATAATCCTTTTTTATACGGCTTCTTGTTTTACCTCCTTACTTAAAATCATAGATGAGGATGAAATAAGATGTGAATATTGTAAAATGTGCCATCCATCCTAAAGCCATCACTATCCTCATCCAACCGTCATTGTCAACATTACAATTGAGGAAGGAACTTTTATAGTGCTCAATTACCAGACTCATTTACTTCCCCTTTTCATTCCAGATCGAGCTGTTGAATGAGAGGAGAGAGAAGGAGAGCAAACACTTCACTTTATATTTATTATTGAGTAAGTGCAGACGGATGGACGGATGAGATGAAGTGCAAAGGGAAGAGCGGAGGAAGGAGTTTATTATTATAAGACCTATAAATCTGTTATAATAGATGATGATGATATTCATTCCATGCATATAAATTTGTGAGAGCCTTTTGTACAAAAGACAAAATGCCGAATTGAATGTCAAAGTAAAAGCAGAGACCATACTGCTCTAGAAGAGCATCAGTTTACATCTGTTTCCTTTTGGATTTCATCAATCCTGATAAGTATTAACGAAGATGCTTCCACGACTTCCTTCAAAATAGATCTACAAAGTCTTAATGTCTATCTCATTATAAGAATGACTGGTTTCCAAACTTTCAGCAGATTAATTCAGAAGCAATTCTGGAATTAAACCAAAATAATTAAGTTGAAACAAGGACGGTGGCAAATAGCAATGACTGACTGCCCGCTATATGTGCTTTTGCTAGCCATTTATTTCGCATTCCTTTTTTCCATCAGGTACGCTATTTAAATCCCTTTCTTCTAACTCTTTTTCACGTATGTGAGAATTTTTTCTTTCTTGAGAGCAAACAACTTATTTTGTTTCATTCAGCTGCGCAAGATTTTTTAATTAAGACGTATGGCATTGGTAATGCTTCTGGTGTGGTTGATGATGATGACATGAAATATCAGGAATCTCGTTTCCCATTTGAATTAAGATTCTTCAAATATCATGAAACTACACAATTATGTGCTATTGTGTGTGTCGTAGCAGACAAAAAAGGTTCCTCTGATACATTTCAATCTTTCCTATTTGCCTGACATAAATTCGAATCGTTTTCACAAAAAAACGAGCCAGGATATGATGCCAATGGAGCTCTCAAATGACTTTCAGAATTGTATTAAAATGCTGAGAAAGTGAAAAAAGATATTCTCTTTCCTCCATCTTCTTCTTGTCATTCTTGAACAGAAAAATTTTCTTCTTTTCACTCCCTTCCAAAAACACTTCCTGGCTATATTATCTTTATCTGTATCATTTGATGGAAGTTGTGCAACTTTTTCTCTCGAATTATTATTACTTCTTTGTCGTTACGTAAAGTAATACTGTTCCAGAAATGACATAAACGGTTCGGATGATTGGGAGGAATAAAGTAGAGATTTTGAATAAAGACTGGCTTATTCCTCCTATCGCTTTACTCTTTGCCAAGCAACTTTGCAGAATTGGATCCAGCCCCTGTCGCTTCGTTTGTGTCGTTTCTTCTTAAGTGACACATTTCTCCTCCCGTAATATTATCAGTGGAACGTAATATTATAAAAATATAATAGTGTGCTCATAACAAAACGCCATTTTTCAAAAAGTCAACATTTTCTTTATCTAATTTTACTTCTTCGCGAGAGAGCAGACAAGTAATGTTTTCTTTTTGAAGAAATGGGAGTACGTAATGAATGCGTTCTCTCTGAAAAAATGAAAAACGCGATATGAAATACTTTTGGCTGAATAAACAGGAGCAAGTGTAATTGTGAAAAGCGTTTTCTCAACTTCTAGCAAAAAAATCTATAGATTAGGAGTGATAAGGATTAGCAATACTTATGCTTTGTACTCATAACAGGAGCACCTCCTTTTTCCTCCAAAGTCAAAATTAATGAGGGACAACAACAACACACAAGGAAAAAGTGGATAAAGAGGAGGAAGAGTTGTGAGGAAGCGTGAAGAGAGGAAAATAGTGAGAGAGAAAAAAGAAATTTTTATTTATAATCCACCCGACATCGCCCATGATGATGGTGTGATGAAGAAGATGATGAAGCCAATAATGTAAAACATCACTATGAATTTGCAAGCCACTGAACCAACCAACCTTTGACATTAAAGGAGGAAAAAAAGATAAAAAAAATAATAAAAAACGAGCTCAACTCTTTAAAAAATAATAATGTCATCGAATGAAATGTGAACACGAATTCATACTTTGTCCTCCACCATCAGATATCTATTTTTCAGTGAAAAAAGCTTTGCAACTGCTTCGAACAAAAACTATACTAATATACAATTGCATAGCTGAGGCAAACTAGACAAGTCATATCTGTCTCGTTTTGGGAGTGGTTCACATCTCCCGCACTTGTGCTCAAATATTTACTTGTTCGATGTTCATAATAGAAAAAAATTTGGAAAAGAGAGTAAGGAGAAGGGTAAGAAAAATGTGTCTTGAAGAGAAAATTCTCTTCAAGTCTATTTGATTCCATAGAATAGGATATAATATGACAAATGGGTCGTCAGGTGCATTAATGTTAGGAAGGAAAAAAGAGCTGAGAAAAAGTCATATATCTCTTGAGAGAGAGGGTCGGTCGCTTCGAGTCAGTTAGCGGTATTTCTCCCGAGTAAACTGTATTATGTACGCTTACGCTCAACATAATTTCCAAATATATGTGTGATGGGGATGATGATGGGATGAAAGTTTGGATGGTGTAATTATTAAAAAGGGTTTAAGAGAAAAAAGTAACGCTTTTTCTAGTCAATTCAGAGATTTCCTCATTCTTTCACTTCCAAATGGGAATGTTACAGTTATGCTCTACTTGAATCAAAGTCAGGTTTTTGGTACTAGATATGTTGGATGTCACCATCACATTCATAAGAAACTGCAATATCTTATAGAATAATACTCAATTCCCTAAAAAAATCCTTTTATTTTTTACAAATAAGAGCGATGAAACAACTGCGTCAGAAGAAAACGATTTCAAATGGGCTCATGCCACCTTCCTTCCATTGCACTTTGCTCTTACAAAATCCTTTTAATAACGTAAAAAGCTCAAAACAAAAAATCTTTTGGAGGATAATAACCAACGCTTCTAATGCGATATGTGTAAAGAGGAAATTGTAAATGAAAAAGACTAATTGGCCTGTTGTCCCGAATGTTATTTTTTGTTTATTAGCATTATGAATAGGGGCTCAAATAGAATTTCCTATTTTGTTGCAAGCTTTTCACAAAAATGTGAGTAATGTTCACTTCAAAAGAATGAAAATTGTCATCCCTTCTCCACACACCAACTATATAAACCACACTATTATTAGCTTACGAATACCCAAAAATAATATGGGGAAGCCACAGGAGACGACGAGCCAATTTATATAATCAGCACAGATTAGAATCATTTTTTTCTACAAGAATTATTATGAATCCAGCTAAGCTTCTTTCACATATTCCATACATAATTACTAAGGTATAATGTAGGGAAAACGTTTTGAAAAAGATTGAACAACTCAACTGGCATATTTTAGAAAAGAAGATTAGTTGGATTTAAATTAAAAAACGGGATGAAAAACTTATCTCTTCTACTTGAGAGGATCTGCACTCTGTCTAGGATAAAAAATGGCCATGGATTTACACTAATCAGTGATATTTTTCAAAACATGTCTCTTATCATCATGATGATCATCGAGTTTTCTTTTCCTACCTACCACCCAACAAAACCACCCCACCACACTTTTTATGAGCTAGAAATCATACACAAATGCACTTATAATTGTATGCATATGCGTTAAAAATAGTTACTTTTTAGAGACGCTTTTACCACTTCAGAAAAAAACTTTTACCGCAAACAATACTTCATTTCTCCTCGTAATGATTCCCGTTCAAAAATATGGAATTTTCATCTCAACTTTAAAAAAAAAACGTCATGTATCGTCGTTATAAAACTAATGAAGTAAATATTCTTTTCGACTTGATTTCTCTCTCCGTCTGTCTCGATTCGACTCTCGATCGTCATCACCATTATGTCCAGCTGTGTGCCATGGAACAATTCAAGAAGAATACAAATAATTCTAATCTTTGATGATGATTATGACTGTTTCAGAGCTCCAAACTCTCATTTTAAAAAAGAGCTCTCCCTCTTTCCAATTTTTAAAACTATATTTTTTCCAACATGTAACATTACATGCTTCATTGTTAATAGCGATTAGGACGTGTTATACTCTAGCTGTGGGCATTACATTTTATTTTTTATTTGTCCTCTTTGTTCTTTTCCTCCGCTTTCCCACTTACACAAATCTGTTGGGCACTATTGCCGAGACGATGATGTGTGCATGCATCTGATTCTTTGATTGTGAGTATAAATGCACGTTGTTATCCGTTAAAAACACGAGGCTCCCTTTAAATCGTCGTCGTGAACAGCCTTGATCACAGTTTGCGTGCAATCACCCACCAACCACTGTTACTTCGTTAAGTATGTGATTGTTAAAAGGCATTTTTTCTCCAGCAGTATTATTATTACAATTACAACCACCACTTGTGTCTTTCTCGTATGATCACTATCATTATTTTTATTAGCTCCCTATATTCATGCCGGGTTAGACATGCGCTTCTCTCCTTCCGTTTTTATCACCGGTTGAGGTCTCAACAATGTTATTATTAGGGTTTGGGATAGGTGTCGATTATGAGTCTGATTTGACACCTTTTATTCAGTGGGAAAATAGACAGAGCTGTCTTTAACTTTTGATATGCATATGGCCTAGTGTCAAACTATTCGTATTTAGACTTTTTGAACTAATGAAAATTTTGACATGCTCATCTGCTTACCTTTCCATGTCCTCCTGTAGCACCCTCCATCTGCTGTCGATGTAAGCTGTTTAAAATCTCGCTAGAGCTGGACATCTTTCCACCTGCTGAATTAAAGAAAAAAATTTCATTAACATCTTCATAATTAAAATATCAAGCATTAAATTCCACAATGTTAGTGAATGTTAGGTGTACTTTCCCTTGCTTTCTTAAATGAAAGGAAAAGAGGAAGAAAGTGGAAAAAGTTGGTAAAAAATATTTACTCAGCGTTAAAAACGTGACGAGTTGATAGCTACTTAAGAAAAAGTGGCGAAACGCCCCAAAAAACTGTGGAAGCTCATTGCTTAATGACCACTTTTCACATCTTTTTCACACAAATAGGAAAAAAGTTGAGTGGGATTATATAAGACAATCCACTACGCAAGACCATTCTATAGTTATATAAACTTGTTCATTTTGCCAACCCAGTCGTGCGTTTCCTTCTCGTACGTTACCATCAACTTCGGTCTCTCTTCATTTTCTATTAGTACAAACGTATAATGGCAACATTTTGTAAGAAAAAAAATCCCATTTTCTCTCATGAATTGTAGGAAACTTCTTACACGAAAAAAAGTAGAAAAAACGAGATTCGGCACGCTTACAAATTAGACGATAAGCGCGACTGCATTACCAACAAATTGGAAAATTGCGCTAAACCAAGCAAAACCCACACAAATTGAAGAGAAAAATGTAGCTGTTTATCTTGTTTTTTTTTCCTAGAGAAATTTTTTATCTTTGCGCTGTCACATCCCATCATCATTTTTAAGGATGAAAACCACACATTTTTGGCCCAATGATACCGCTACTCTACAACGATGTTTTACATTCAAACCGATTTTTCTTTCTTTTTCGCATTTTTTAAAAGATGTCGGAAAAATTCAAGAGAAAATAATTCGAATATTCTTCAAGTGTTGAAGATGAAGAAACCAAGTCGCAAAAACTATATGTTTAGACGGAAATACGCTACCGGCTTTATTTCCATGAAACAAATCATTCACATCGCACATCATCACATCCAATTCAAGTGTCATTATTTTGGCATCTCGGGATTATTACAATCCATTGTTGTCTTTTCCCTTTTCCATTAAAAAATAAATCCCATGAGAAATTGCCAAAAATGTGAGGAAAAAATTGTTTGAAACTCACGAAGAGAGATGAATAGTAGAATATTCAGACTTTAAGCTTATCCCGTAAGTCTAATTTAACCGGTAACCATCAGCTTCATTTTTTCTGGTCGGTCACTCATCTCCTCTCATCTCCATTTTCATCTATTTTTTACCATTTTTGGTTAAGACCATGTGGAGTTTTGATAAAGGAATATGGAATAAAATAGGGTTTTGTCACATCATTTGCTTCCCGGTTGAAGCGAAATTACTCCCCCATGCAGCTCCTTTCAGGGTAATTTTCATTCATTAACTCTCTCCGTGAATGGTAGTGGCGGTAGAAAATTATGAGAAACTTCCGAAAAAATTTTTATTCAGTAAGGCTCAAAAAAACCATTCAGTAGCTCAGTAGCAGTTTTTAGGGAGAATTCAAATTCATGTAAATTGCCTTTTTAAAATAATCCCTCCGGGCGATTAATCCCGGGGATGAATAAAGTATTACGTATACGGAAATAATTGGATTCTCGGATTGTAGTTTCCTTTGCCTTTTAACAAAAGCGTTTGCTTGAGATTACTACTTTGAGGAGTGTTCAAAAATCTTAAAATAAAATCCGTTTTCATGAGTTTAGTCAAAAGCGTACCAAAAATGGAAGAATTATTTTAAGCATAATCTAAGCGCTTTCGTACCTGTAGCCCGTTACCTCTCAAGACAATTAGTTTGACAGAATCGAATTTGCTTTGAAATGAGTTCAGCTTTTGATCAGTTCGGCAAAAGTGACGCACACAACGTCATAAATAATGACAGTGCTCTCAATATTTTATGAAAATCGTTTTTGGAAAGTAAAACAAACTTTTGAAGAAACTAGTCATACTCTTCACTTTTTACTTAGAAAATGCACCAATTTTGTGGTAATTCTTTTTGCTTTTCCTTCAAAGACAATCCATTATTCATGAATGACTTATCGCTCATTGCTTGAAGGCCCAATCAGACAGTAATTCAATTAGCATTTTTTATCTATTTACATATACGTTTTGTGCTGTGATCATCATCATTCATGATATTTATTACTTTACTCATTCCTCATCTTTGGTTCTCATATCTTGCTCGTCCTTCCAATTTTTCTCGTGTTTCCTCTTCGAAGAGAAAAGATTAGTTTGGTTTAATAGGGCAAAATGGGTTTATGTGTATAATGGAGTTCATGAATGAGGAAATTCTTAACCAGTCATTATCATCCATTTTCCCTTTTCTTGTGTGGCACAGAAAACCTCTCATAATCAGCATATTTTACTATGCCACCACTGCAAGAAAAATCAATATTCAATTGAAAAATGGAAACATTCTCAAAAGCCATGACCAAGTCATCTTAAGCTTATGCATTTTTTCACAATGGTGAAGAATGCGGCGTTTCATTTTCATTCATGAGTTGAAGAAGAAGGTGAGCTGAAAGACGTTGAGTTCGACTGTCGAAGAGAGTGATGCTGACTTGTAATTTAAACACGCTCGTCACACGCTGATCAAGGTGATCAGTAAACAAGTCACATTTATAGCCTTTAAACAGATAAAGGATGTGTATGATGATGATATTATTTGTTGATATTAGATAGCGAAAATATTACAGTAAAAACATACATTAAAGATAAAATTTTCAGTTACAGCCACGAGCTTTCTATTTTCCCCCGTCAGGTATTATGTGAAGCAGGTAAGTAAATAAATATTCAATTTAAAAATTGATTTTCTTCAAACCCTCTTGCCTCTTATTCTCTTATCTCGAATCTGACTTGGAGCAATTCATAATAGGATTTTGTGGATCGCCCAAAATTCCCTTCCAAATCTATTCGTTCCTCTTTCTCAGAGTGACGATGTAAAGATTAATTCAGTTACAAATACTGTTCTGTAAAAGTCAATACTTTACAGATTTTTAATAGCAGCCTTCTTTGTACTTGTAATAAGAATTAATACTACGAAAATGGGTATGTTACAAGTATTTATATTTAGACTTTGAGAAATTTAGGGAAGAGGAGGATCTACCTACTCACTAAAGAGAAGAACATTGAATCTGTTGTGAATTCTGATCAGAAGGAAATTGTATGTATTTTCAGGTGATTTAATTTGTTTTGCTCAGCGGGCGGGCTCAAAGGCTCTCATTGTCCAAGATGATCATGACGATGAGGATGACGACAATAGCTTAAAGGCTACAACATTTATGATGCTCACGTATTTATTTTTATATATTTAAATCCGGTATACTTGGCAAGGCTAAGTTTGGAAAGGAATTGTTGATTGGATTGATTGTAAAAATTTCGTTTTTTCAATATGGCAAGAAAAATGGACATTTTCTCCTTGTCAATCGTACATGATCGCCATCATCGTCAACTTGACTACTACTTTAATGGAATAACGAATTAGTAAAAAGGGGTGGTGTTTGACATGTGGCAAAAGCTTTCAGTTATTTCTCCTTAAAGATTACATTCTAAAAATTGCTACAGTCTAAAGTATCATTTGCAAAAGAGGATTGGTTCCTGTCGAGAAGGAAGAAAAAATTGAATTGATCACAAAATGATAATAATAATGTATCGATTGATGACGATGATATTCATTCATCTAGACAAAGTCAAGTAAGAAACCACCTGCAACCTCCACACATTTGTATGCGAATTGTGCACTTTTCCTAAGACTACACAGATTGCGCACCTTTTAATGTCCATTATTTATCAAAATGGTTGGGAATTGATTCGACTCATCAATTGAAGTGGATGTGGCCCCACCACCATCAACATTCCTTCTCAAGAACACATTTTTCATTATTTTTCTAAGCGTAGGAAGCGCTCTCATTTTTACAAGTGCGAATTTAAAATTTTATTCGAATAAGAATAGCGAATAAATGGATGAATAGAAATCAGCAAATCAGTACTCAAACCACAAAAAATCAAAGAGAATGACAGCGACACATACCCCACCATTTTTCCATTGTAGTTACGTTCATCTCATCAATAGCATCTTCATCGTAATGATTACGAACATTAACAATAGACAATCTAGGAATGCCGAAGAGTTTCGTTTACATTTTCATCCCCTTTTCAAATGTCATTCTGTCATTTGCAAAATGCTAAGGAAAATTATTCTCAATATTCAAAAATATATCATGGACTAGTAATAATTATCTTGAATTTAGTCTTAAGATTTCAATGATAAGTAGGTAAATGACTTGTAAAAATTTAGGTGCAATTAACCAACTCAAATCCGAAAATAATTACAATTCTTGTACAAAACAGATAAATTTATGGAGAGCTACGGTGGTATCTGCGGCGGTTCAATGGTTGGCTGAAATATGATCACGCTCATTATTCTCTGATGATGAGTCTATTCCTATTGGCTGTGGTCATTGAACTGACTTTAAAAAAGTAGTGAATTTTTTTCGGATTCTTAAAGAAGACGTTATTGATAAGAATTTTATGAGTTCTCGAGTCGGTTGAGTAGACTAGTAAAAAATATGCAATTGCTTAAGTATTAATAGCATTCATGGAATTTAAAAGCTTTCAAAAGAGGAAAAGTTGATGCGAACGTCATTAAAAAGGATAAATCCGTAAAATATATTAGTCTGGATGAGAGTAAAGTGATTTCTTAAAGGAATGAAATTGCTAATGATAAAAAAAATATGATATCCCAACTTGATGCCATCTCAATCATATTGAATTTCTCTAATTTTGGTCTTGTTTCTCTGATCCGACCGAGTAAGACTTTTTACGAGTTGGCCATATCAATCTAAGTATGGCTTTTGGCAATAAAAGATGAACGTCTTAATTATCAGAAGATGAGAGAACAAACAAGCCAAAAAAGAGGAGGAATATTTCTGCAGCTTTGCTTATAATGAATCATTTATTTTCTTCGTCTCTAAAACAATTTTTAAGCCTTTGAGAACGGACTGAGAAAAAGGCTGTAAAGCATATTAATTTTATCTGTTGTAAAGTAACACAAGAAGAGGATTGAGCTATGCGCGTATTTTTTATGGCTTTCGTGCTCTCAATTCATTACCCTGTTGAGCAGCTTAAAATATTTTTTTAAATATAAAATTTTTAACGAACCAAATAAACTTTACTTGCTAATCGTGGCAATATTTAATTGTGATAAAGTAAAGTTGAAAAGCAAGTTTACCTCTTTTGTGGTACGAGTGAAATAACCAATAACAATGTCATTGTCGTATACGCTTGTGTATAAAAGAAACAGCGACGGTGCGGTAAATGAATTCATTGTTATTGCATTGTTATAAAACTTTTGTAGGAAAAAATATTCCTTTCACGTTTCCCCTTTACATTCATAGACCAATTGAGAGTTAACAATGTAACACGTTAGTTTATTAGCTTGATCCCTTTATCAATGAAAAAAATTGCTAACGATATGCACATTGTAAATGGTTAAAATTGTTAAATTTGCGCCACTTTTTTGCTTATTGAGACATCAATTACGAAAAGGAAGCAGGAAATTGAGTGAATCGCTTCTCTGTCTCTCTCCTTTTATGCATTACCACTTTCTTTCCCAATTTGTTGAAAAAATATACGACTTAAAGTTGTCACTTAAAGTGTCAAGTGAGCTGCCAAACTGTGAAATCAAATCAAGTTGTAATGCCAATGATGCCGAATCAATCAAGCTGCTCCTTCTTTCCTACCAAGATCAATACGAGTAAAATAAAGACATAATCGCGATCATAGCCTGTTTCTTACTCAAATGAAGGAAAAAAAGTAGTTAAAAATCTGTCAACAGGTTTTCTGTGCTGGCTGTATAGATACATCCGCTGTACATGTTACTGTTTAACCTTTTAATAAGATAAATACGTGTCAAATAATTTTCAAAAAGGAAAATTCGATCATGCTCATTTTTTCTTCTAAAGAATTCTTGAAAGACAATATTTAAATAATGTGGAGTATATTGTGATTTTTATCAAATGATCAGTCCTCTTCACAATGAAAATATTCAGACCACTTTCTAAAAATCTACTTTTAGAAAACTTGTGTGTGTGAAACTTGAGAGTAAATCAGATAATTTTTTAGGCTTTATTGTTCTTTTTTCAAGATAAATATAGCGTAGTTCTCTGAGGTTATGGTGTCAGCAGTAAAAGCGCATTAGGCATTAATATTGGCTTTTAATATTTTCTAAGTATATGCATTTTTCATACTTATTTAGTGTCAAAAGAAGATCACGTTTTGTCTATTTAAAGTCTACAGAGTTTCCCTTCCACGCGGAGCCAAGATGGGATGAAGGGATTTTGTAGTAAAAATAATTTTTTTATTCTTACGTAACGCGTACAAAAGCGAAACGAACCCTTTCCCAAACCATGTGAAATGTGTAAGCGTAGAGGGAAACTATGGGGTTGGGAGAAGAAGTTTTTTAAGAGTTAAAGGGTTAAAAAAGATTTTTATACAAAGACCGTCATACATAACAGCATCAAGCTAGATCATAAAACTCCCTTGTGTACCGTCATGGGAAATAAAACTGTAAAAGCCGGAAAGATGGAAAGAGACGTCGGAAAAAAATACTTTCCCATAAAATAAGCCTAACCCTTTCTGACCTTGCATTTTCCCTCTTAAGAATTGTTTAGGATTGTTAAATTTATGGATTCTAATTCCAATGTTTTCTTCACGATGCTTAATGGGAATAAAAAGATCGTTTTCAAATACTTCTCATATCAATTTTTTCTCTGTAATCCCAGCATTTCTCTGTGTAAATAAGTGTTTTCTTTAAAGTGTAAAACCGAATCCCAAATTGAGGAAGAGAACCTCTCCACCAAAAAAAATGTTTATCACTGTTCAAATAATCATTTAGAAGCTCATAAAATGTAATGCACCCAGTTTTTCTCAAAGAGGATTCCGGTTTTTTGGCGATATTTTTGCATCTGTTACTGTCGATAGATATGATATCAAGTATCCATCAAATAAAAATTTCTCCACCCACTTTATTACCTTATTCAATTCCTACCCAAAAAAATAATCTGAAAGGAAAACCCGTTTTAACATAAATCATCTACTTTTGCTATCCTAATATTCGTACAAGAGAGGAAGATAAAACACAGAAATATCTACACAGAGAGAAATTAACTGGATTTTATTATTGAATATTTCAAAATTTATTACTCTACTTAACGCCATCCCTATAAAGTCGTTACTGTGCAAATATTTCAAGTGAAAAATATTGATTTTATGGGATTCTTGTGAGAAAAGTGTTTACTGATAGGGTTAACGAATACCAGACACTCTCGAGTATATACTTATCCCAAATTGTTACTTGGCTGTAACACATCGTTATATATTATTGTAATCTTCTCTTCTAATCTTAACTACATGTCTTCCACTTTTCTCAACTTTTTCTGAGAGAACATACGTTTTCCCACATTTACTCTTTTTGCTCACCAAATTAACACTCACCCCCGCATTGACGTATCACTTTACCCTTGAGAGAAACAGGGAACCCTCCATATGGAGATTTTCATGAGCTTGAAATAAGTGGGGAGATATATTTCTATTAGTTTGCTCTAGAAAAATAATTATATATGCAATACGGTTTTATTATCGTGTGGAAAATGCATAAATTTTTAACACTTTTCCCCCTAATTAATTATCAGTTTACCTATAATTCTCGTGAATCGAAAAAATTATTTGACTAGTCTTGATTAGATCCAGTAACAAGCAGAATACGAAACGAGGTTGACATGCTGACATACAGGACAAGATCATCTCTGTCGATGTTTGATGACAATGAGGATACCGTCAACGACTATCATCTTCGTCAAGATCAACTTGAGAAAAAGTGCGCTTGCTTGCTGTTCATTCACTTCCCTCCGTTTTGCTAAGTTGAAGACAACCCTATCTAGTTGAGAGAGATATCAGCAAGAATTTATGATCTTGTCCAGCTCGAACAGATAGAGACGGCAATAAAACGAGCAAAGTTATATTCATTCAGTCATGTTTTAGCAGCCTTATATGCATGAATGGAAATTGGAGGGATGATCTAGTACAGATGCAACTTGATTTTATGCAGCGGTAGTAAAAGTGCACGTAATGAATGTTGTTACTTGTCATTCATGTAGGAAGGGATGCAAAAGGACGTTTTATCTTATGTCAATTTACACACCTTGTGCTTTCTAACTAGATTTGTCTAAGGAATATGCAAATTTTATATATCACAGGGAGTGTATATGTGAACTCTTGTAAGAATGAATGGACAATTTGTAGTCTTTCTACTCCCATGTAATGGCTTGTTCAGCCTACACGAGAATAAATCCAGATTTACTGCTAGGAAAATTATGAATGGAAGAAAGCAAGAGTGAGAATACTACTCAAATGGTTTAACAACTATCAACTTATTTAATTATTTCTTGATCAATCCCATTACATGGAATTCGCGATTGTACAAGAAACGTTTTTTGTACAACTATTTGCGATTACTCCAAAACATTTTACTACACGCGAATTAAAAGCCAAACTGGCTAACCGTCTGGTATTCTGTAAAATGACACGTTTTTAAAAATGGGATGATGAACTCGACAAGTTGAAAACATTTGAAATAAATTCTTTCTCTCTGGTTTTGCTTCGATCATAAAATATTTCTTATGATTACGAGATGGAAGTAAAGCGAGTAAAGTTATACTTGTACAAAATCATTAAAAACTGTTCAATACTTCACAGAGTAAAATGCACGCGATTTGAAAAGCTGAACTGATTTCCAAGCGGGAATGTAAACGACTTGGGTAAAAATGATAATTCAAAAATGTAACCAAACCCAAAAACCAATAAGTTTAAATTTTTTCTAGAAGAATAAAAAAATCAGTCATGATGTAGTTGATAGTTGATCAGACTCTGAGCATTACCCTCTTGATACTTAACACATAATCCTCTGCCATTACTTGAGTTAAGTAAAGCATCATCAGTTTCATATCTACAGCCAGTCAACAAGCCATTTTCTTCCTAATGGAAAAACATTTTCAAGGAAAGAAAAAAAATATTATATTGAAACCAAAAAATTTATTCCCAAAACTGGACGAACCAGTTTCAAAAGAGATTTTCTCTACGAAAAAATCTTTTTCTGCTTGAGCTGCTGAGGTTTGAGCAATCATGAAAGTTTAATGTGTATACATGTGTATTATATGATGGTGGTCAAATAATAATAAAAATAAAGTCCACTCTTTTCTCCTTCTCATCTCACAGAGAAAACATTACTTCTGGTAAGAAAATCCTGCCAGTTGGAAGAATATATTGGTTCAATTCTTAGCACATAACATTACTTACGTATTGGAACAGAATTATTATCATTTATCATGAGAATGATGATGTGTGTGATGGGAGCGGAGAAAAAAGCATACTCCCAAAAATGCAACTCTTTTCTCCATTTTTCTCGACTTGAAAAAAATGCTTGTTATAATATTTTTCTTTAAAAATTATCTACTCTCGTCCATGCATACACTGCTGTGTATAATAACTCATTACCACATTTGAAAAAATAAGAGAAAAATAAAGTTTCAACTATTTGTATATATCGTATTGTCTGCATTATTCATTTTTCTCTAAAATGTAACAGGAACAACAAGAGCAAGTCATAATCAGGAGCATCGGGCGACGCCGTCTTCTTATGTGAAATGAACCCGTTCGTTTGTCGAGTTGATCATTAATGGCCTCCATGCATGGCATTGTATATATGATTGTGCCAAGTCAATCCCAATAAGTTCATCTTCCACTATTCAAGCAGAAGCAGAAGAAAGTCGCTAGACTTTTGTACTCTGTGTAAGCTCTTAGAAATTATTTTCAGTTTCATAATAACAAATCTTATTTATGCGCCATCCATGCATAAATACGTGAAATGTAGTCGTAAAGAATAAGTTGGAAAAATTATTGGCTTAGCTCATCCAATTTTTTTTGAGAATTGTATTTTAAAATTAGGAGTAAAGTGGAACAATAGTTTTCTCTGTTTTCCTGGTAAATAGTTAGTGCCTGGAGGAAACCTCTTAACTCTCCACATGAATAAGCAATTTTGGGCAGCGTAGATCATTCTACACAGTTCATCTCTTAGTCTTTGGCTCTCGCTCGTTTCAATTCATGAAGAAAAGTCATATTGATGCTTACAAGCAAAAAAAGTTACATTTTTATTCAAAAAGCAAATAATTATGAGAGACCTTTCAAGAGAATTTCAGCTCAAATTTCGTGAAAAAATAATACAGGTTTGTTCTACTTCAGTAAGCTATTGATACAAAACACACCTGCTTTCTATAATTTTGATCATCATTCTCGTGAGAGTGATCATGACCAGTGTTATCGCTTACTTGCATGCACACGGCTACAAACGTTTGAACAAAATTGTTCTACTTCAGTAAGCTATTGATACAAAACACACCTGCTTTCTATAATTTTGATCATCATTCTCGTGAGAGTGATCATGACCAGTGTTATCGCTTACTTGCATGCACACGGCCACAAACGTTTGAACAAAAAAGAGCAAAAAATTACCATAATCATATGTATAGCTATACACGCAAGGGTGAAACAAAGTTGAGATGATCTTATTTCATATTTGTATTTTATTAGTGAAAATTATCTAGAAAATGATTTTGAATCTCATTTGAAGTTTTCAGAGTGAATGATGGCCGAACATGACAAAATCTAGAAATTTTTGCTCTTGTTGAACTGCACTTTTTCTAATTTCTATTTTAACATTCCCCTTCGTTCACTTTCCCATTCATAGATCCTCTCAGGTCAAACTAATTTCTTGTTGGCAGTAATAAAACTATTTGAGACAGAAGTTGCTATCATCTTCTAAAACAAATAGGAAGAAAAAAATGTTTTAAAATTATCAAAATGAAGATGGGTTGAACCCCAGACAATTATGAATTTTTTTTTCCAAAGTAAGTCTGTACATTTTCTCATCTTCTTGATAGTCAGATAAAAAAGCTCAATAATATTTACGAGTTTGCTACTTAATTACAATTAACCTGCCACGCCTTCATTGGCCCTGTATATATGTTTGTACGTATGTCACTTCCCAAAACCCTTGTTTATGAGCCCGCTTTTCTCTTTCCACTTTTTATATCCACCCCATTTGCACATTTGCATTATTAGCTATATGGAGACGTCTTTAAAACGAGCATGAAGAAAGTTGTATTGCCACTGATAATGATGCTGATCCTAACTACTGACTCACAGCCAGCAGTAAGTCAATACATTTTTTTCGCCAGAATATAATCCAACAAAAAGCTCGGTAATTGCGGAATAATGTGGAGGAGGGTGGGTTTTTCAACCCAAACAGCTCATTTTTGATTAAGTATTAAGAACGAAAGGAAAAAATTGTGAAGACAGCCATGAATGAGGTATGAACAAGGTGAGTTGCAAGTTTTTTTTCTACAGGAAAAAAAAGCCAGCTCCCGCACCCATTTTTCACCTTTAAAATAAATTCACTTTTTCTTCAAGCTCATTACGAACCCAAAAGAGATTTTTACGAAACGGGAAAATTAGTGAGGAGAAAATATAAAAAACATGGCTACTTTAAACTCATATTCGCATGATGATGATAAAGTCATGACTTCATCCAGTAATTTATTGATATACAAATATTGTGGAGTGAGATGAATACAATCTCCTGTTTAACTCGGAGGTATGTAGTAAAACCAATTAATTTATTGCGTTCAGATATTCCCTCGATCCTCAATTTAAGTGAGATTCTACACAAATATTTTGTAAAGTAAGTTGTTTACTTTGTTATTATGATAAATACGTGTTTCGATATCGCATAAGAGGCGGCTTCCACAATCTCTTTACCNGAGTGAGATGAATACAATCTCCTGTTTAACTCGGAGGTATGTAGTAAAACCAATTAATTTATTGCGTTCAGATATTCCCTCGATCCTCAATTTAAGTGAGATTCTACACAAATATTTTGTAAAGTAAGTTGTTTACTTTGTTATTATGATAAATACGTGTTTCGATATCGCATAAGAGGCGGCTTCCACAATCTCTTTACCCCCAAAGAATTCTTCAGCCTTCTCAATTCCAAATCTTAACAAATCTATTATTCATTTCATTTATGCACGAAGTAAATTAACGATCGCCTCGAGTTCAAAACTTTTTCTTGAAGAAAATGAAGAAATTTAATCCCGGCCTTTCCTCACCGTTGCTGCTTTCTTACAAAGGGAAATTTGCATAAAATGTTCAAATAACACAAGAGCATTCAAGCTCAAAGTTATCATCATGCTGATCATCATTATTACAAAATCAAAAATCTGTATGAGAATTAGCAGAGTCAACTTGGCCAACGATTGCTGCTGCTCTTGCTTGCTGACCTGTCAAAATTCCCAATCAACTTTGAGACGATGATGAAAATAATGATAATGCTCTTGATGATCATCATCCTCGTTCTGGCCACCACCTCAAAATATATCGAAATAAAAATTTATTTTATATTGTTGCTTCCACATTGAAGCGCTTTTTTTATTAGGGAAAAACTTGAAATGTTGAAAACTCTTAAAAAATAGATTATTCCATTTGATCAGAGAAGGAAATCAACACACATGCAATGATAATTGGGAAGAAAATCCTATAAAAGTAAATGAATGTTTGCGTTTCTTTCAGTGTGTGTGCACCAGGTGCGAAGGTAAATTTTTTTTATTGGTTTCGTGTTCTCTACTGCTGATGCTCCTTGCTCCTGTATCTGTATCGTGTTGAGTCATATATTAATTGGATTTTCTCTCTCAAGAATCACAACCCCAACTTTTAAACTTGTAGGGATGGTTGTAGGTTTTGTGATTATGATTACGTTTGGGAAACTTAACCCTTTCATCATCAATTGTGTCCTGGTCATGTCATGTAGTGATGATATAGCAATGCTTTACTTTATGTCATTTTTCTGTAAAAAAGCAGACACTTTTAACTGACACGACAAGACACTTGAGGAGACCTTTAGAAGGTATCGAATTTCTTATTTTTGTTTTTATTTTGATTACCCAGAGCAATATTAGCTAGTTATAGAGAACCAGCTCCCATTGACTTAGTGAACTCAATGAATAAATTAAGGGTTGAGTTATTTACTCACATTTTAAATTGCAATTGCACCAGCTTTCATCGCCAATTACCTGAATGAATAAAATTGGAAGTGTATCGAAAACTAGAAGAAAAAAAACTTCTGAAATGGCAAAGACGTGTAGACGAGATATATTTTCGCTTTCCGTTATCATTTCAGACTATCCATGAAAGATAACAAGCTCAACAGTTTATGATGATGTGATGATGACAAAGTCTATAATTTGCGAGGTAATTAAGTAGACACTGATCATTATTCTTGATACTTAATTCATTCACTTCATTAAATTGTGTATGATAATCCATCACTCGCTGCAGATGCAGTCAATTATCGATCAACCAATTTAGAACATTTTTCTTTCTTTCAGAGATCGGGAAATTTGATAAGTCAAATTCAACGTTTTGCAATTATTTTAAATAGCAAATCTATAATCTATTTCGTCTAACGAATTAGTGCTGAATACTACCTTAATTTCTGATGGAAGTTATCTAATATGATATTAGAATTGCAATATTGTTGGGAGTTGTTCACATTTTTTGCTTACGACCATACCCCAAAATGATTTGCATACAACGCAAATGGCAATCATTGCTAATTGAGTTAACTTTTAAATCTCCA
>JAHZMU010000532.1:0-12013 GCA_027743725.1 Rambutsinella grinnellia | reverse complement strand
AATTTGCAGTTTGAGAACTACAAATAATAAGTGTGGTTGGAATGGAGAAAATATCAATTTAAGATAGTCAATGCATGAAATGAAGGGCGTACTTTTCCACTCCTGTTTACTCTTTGAGCACTTTCTATGTCAATTGCGTGTAACTTCACGGTGAATTCTCACATGTGCGCCTTCTGAATGTGCTTTTTTATCTCGCTCTTCGTAATTCCATATCTATCCTCTTCCTTTATGACTTGTCTGAATGTGGGCCGTGGCTGTAGTTTAATTACGTCATTGAGAAATCCCACTTTAGAAGAGGTTGTATCTCTCTCTAACTGGAGTCATTATATTTACTCCACATTTCTCGCTTTGATCAAAGCCTCGTATGAAACTTTTTAGATAAAGTATATCAATGCATTTCCCGTGACATGACCTTTCGAAAAGGCTAAAGAAACAGCCAATTTTACAAAATAGAATTGGACTGTTTTCTCCTAATCGAATCGAAAGGTCTCAGGAGAAAATGCGGAAATAGAAGGGCCAATTTAGGCTCGCCAGATGTGCAATAGATGCTGTAGAAAATTTTCATATTTGTCTGAAATGGCTGAGTTAGGTATTTGGAAGTGGCCGGTTGAATTGCGCTTTGTGCGTAAGAAATATTTCATGTTTCAAAACCACATCTACCCACATAAATATGTCTTTGAAACCGTCCCTTTTCCACTTTCACGTCTGAGAAACGTGTAAAAATGATTTGCGTAAGAAATATTTCATGTTTCAAAACCACATCTACCCACATAAATATGTCTTTGAAACCGTCCCTTTTCCACTTTCACGTCTGAGAAACGTGTAAAAGTGATGGTTTACGAGGTATTTCAAGAGAAGGGACCATCACCTTTTTCAAGAGTCATCAAATAAAGCCAAAAGAGGAAGCTGATACCATTTCACTAGCTATTATACAATGATCTAACAATACATTAGATATAAATGGATGGACGAGTGAATAGTGAACTCGGTGGTCTTGGTACAGGTTAGTGGTTTGGTTGCATCAGGTGTAAACTATTCGTTTCTCGTGGCTCTTGACTGGTCACCTTAAGTGTTTTGTTGGCAGCATAAAAAGCTTATTAGGGTTGTGCTGTTGATGTGATATGTAGTATTGAGGTCTCAGGAGAGAACCCTTTTACACTCTGAATTTTTCCTCTCTCTTGTTCACACCGGATGTTGATGGGAAGGAGAAAAGAGTGGACATGAAGATTGAAAAAAGGAGAAAGGTCAGATCACACTTTACAAAGGGAAACGGGACTACCTTTTTAAGTTGAGTTGTTTGAAAGCTGACGGAAAAAGAAACAGCAATTTTGTCGCTGAATGACCTGTCACCTTTCAGACTCTGTAGTCCTTGTACTCTTGTCGTTTTAGAAAGGGGAAGCTGAAGCTATTGTGTAAAGCTTATACAATGTCTTAATGTGTTGGACAAGAGATGTAATCATGGGATTTTCGAGACTCTTTTAGCTGCTGAAACAGCTAACGATTAATTTACAGGGAAAACGAGGTATCTGTCAAGGTATGATTGCAGGCTACTAGTCAAAATTAAGTATTCGACGTTTTAATAAATCTCATGATTTTTAAATATAAAAAAATCACTTTTAATTTGATCCTTTAACTCATCTAATTTAAATCCAGTCTCCTAAAACTGCTCTTTTACTTCTCTCCTCAATCATCACTTTTGCCTTCTCCAGCTCCTATCCGACAAGATACAAACTGCTTTGAAACCAACTCCTTTTTGACACTAAAAATAAACTTTGCTTACTTTTCCCGAATTTATCCCACTTAGAATTTGCCAAGTATCAAGCAAACCAATTATTGTGGTATTACACTATTTATATAAGGAATTACGCTATAATGATGTCTTCATGTGTGGGTCTCATGGCTTCTCTATAAAATCCTTTTAATGGGATACCGAGATCTCCTTTATTTTCCAATTATAATCGTCATTACTGCGAATTTCACAATTGCATTTCTAGACAAGAAAGAACATTTCTAAGCAGACAACTTTCCTTGCAAGACCGCAAATAATAGCTTACTTTTCTCTTCCTCCGAGCACTGCAATGTTAGCTGTATAAATATTTTGCTAAAACGCACTTCCCTTTTAAGTACCCATGTCCTTCGTAATATTTAATGCTATTATAGGATTTCCCTTGTAACATGTCTGGTCTCGGATAATACCAAGAACCACGGAATGCACTTATGCACAGACCGGATGTGATGAATGCTTTCCTGAGAAAGCAATTCATTCCTAATCCTGTCCAAGTCTCTGAAGTTCAGTCAGCTCCAACGGCTAAATTAAGTCATTTTAAATTAACTCTTCTGCAGTAAAATAATTAGTGCAGTTATTCCAACTGCAATGGACTCTCCAATAACAATTAGTGCAAAACCTGACAGAAATTTTCAAATACCCAAACTACCAATAAACGCTGCTTTCTCCCATTTGCATACATAGCCTAATCCTCAATGCAGAAATAACGTTTTAATGTCTTTCCTGTGATTAGAATTTATAAAAGAAATTATTCATCTTTTCCCACTGCCATAATAAAGGACTTGCATATTATTCCAGGAAAGTTGCTCACGTGCTCATAAACCATCCATTTTTACAAGTCTTAACCAAAAACCCGCCACGATAATACCTTCTTTTATTCATACGTATTCACGAGAAGAAAAGACTAAAATTAGCCAAATCCTCCAAACCCATTTTGCCCTTCTCAATTTAATTTACTACTTCATATATCTGATTCTTTTCTCCTTACTCGCGCTTCAGGATCAAATAGAAAAAAGGGAGCCATGAACTTCTGTTCATAATAATATCTCTACCTATAAATAGCTTCCAGCTGCAGACATAATCGCACTTCACCACTTTTACTTTCTCCCTTCCCAATCCCATTATTGGAAGGTAATATGCCCATTCCCTTTCTCTTCACTAAACTATTATTACCATTACACTAACCAAATGTGAAGTTGTTAAAGATAGGAAGAAACCCAATGGTTTTTTCTTCTCCTTCAAGAGAAAAAAATTATAGCAAAAGAGCAGTAAAAAGATGAAGAAGACTTCGTTAGAAGAAAAGAGAGAAAAGGGAAGAGAGGAGATGTTTGATTAAACTTTTCTGAATTATATTTCCCGTGTGACTCTCTCTCTTGCACACTTGCAAACCTTATAAAATGTGATACATAATGTATGCATCCATCCGTTCTATCCCATCCGTTCTCTATCCAAAAAAGGATTGGAGAGAAATATAAGTAGTCCTTTTTTCTACTTTCCCCATCTCCTTCACTTGCCATTAGATGTGTGCATAAAATGTAAGAAAACCAGACTAATGTGACTAGTGGTTGGCTTCATGTAGCCTAGTTAAACACTGAGCTACTGAGAGTGAAGAAAAAAGTGAGGAAAGAAATTGGAATGGAAAAGCCAGCGGAGCGGGTGAGTTACAAAGTCATATTCCCCTTATAGTTTACAACATTATTGTATCATCTAGAGAAATATTAGCTATGAAGATGATGATCGTGATCATCACAGTGATTGCTGAGATGCTTATAAAGAAACGGGTATAGTTATAGAACGTTTATTATGCGGAAATGAGGTGGCATCGTCCCGAACAAGACAACCGCCAGGGGCCGCGAAACAAAAAATGGTGGTTGGGATCGTTGCTGTGAACTATTTGCTCTTTTGAGGGGCTATATACATTATCACCGTTATCATCAGTATCGTATGAGAAAATGGAGACGTAAAGAAAGGGAAAGACTTGGCAACTTTTCATTTAATAGCTGAATCCAACTCGAGTGAATGGAGGGGAAGGGTAATAGAAATTTGATGTGGGCTTCAAGTGACAAAAAATTCGGTGTTTATTGCGGGTATTATTCTCTGTATTTCCGCTGAGGAATGATTCATAAAAATAGAGTGAAATATGAGCTGTGCTACGGCTTCACTATAGAAATAGGTTTAATAGTAGTGTTCTTTCTTTCATTGGACCAAGAGGGGTTTGGGAGCTCAGAACCCAGAAGCTTCTATTACAAAATTGGCCTTTACTTTTTGTAGAATTCTTTAGTTGTAAGATGAACAATGTCATACCAGAAGAAAATTAATCCAGTACTAATATTGATTGTATGTTGGGCAGTTCTTGGAATAATTACGAAAGTTGATTGTTTTTGTAGAATTGTTTAGTTGTAAGATGAACAATGTCATACCAGAAGAAAATTAATCCAGTACTAATATTGATTGTATGTTGGGCAGTTCTTGGAATAATTACGAAAGTTGATGGTATTTAATTACATCTTAGCCATAATAAATATTTATATTACGAGTCGTAATTTACGACTGAAATATAATCTATCACAGCCTTGAAATGCTACTCTTGCCAAGGAGTTTCCTGCGACAGTTTTGATGCAAGCAAGAGTCAGGAATGTAAAGAAGGTGAAGTATGTTACGAATCCGCTGGTTCTAAGACCCGAGGCTGTTATCCCAAAGCGAAGGCTGAATGCATCAAGAAAGTGAAAGGATCCGATTGCTTCAATAGTGGATCTGGTGATGATGAAAGATTAACAAAATGTTTTGAAGAAAGCGGAGGAGATGCAACTAAGCCAGAGACAATGTGTACTTGCTCCAGTGACCTTTGCAATGATGCTACACACAGCAAGGAACAAGGACCTCCAGCTCCAACCCAGCCAGGGTCGATTCCAGGTGAGAGTCTAAGAAATCAAGATGGAAAGCTGGAATAATGGAATAAATGAGTTTATAAAAATGCTTTTAGGTATGCAGTGCTATCAATGCAGTAGTTTGAAAGACCCTAATTGTACTTCAAGAAAGTCGTCTGTATTGAGACGTTTTAACCAAACTTGCCCAACTGACATGTGCACATATTCAAAATCGGATGACTTGACTGAAAGGGCGTGTGAAACAGATCCTTATATAGTTGCATATGGTCGATGTGTTCTAATGGATGGGGGCGATGGCTGTATAAGGAATGACCAAAAAGCTTCGGACAAAGTGGGAAAGTGCCTCCTACCCTTAATCATGAATCATGGAGTAGGACAGAAGGTGAAGTTAAGTGGATACTTTCCAAACCAAAAGAATAAAACTGGGAGGGTGACGGTAGTACATCATCCGGATTCGCACAAATCGTTAAAGATAAAACACAAGAGAAATAGTGACGATTATACAGAAGAAGAGGAAGTTAAAAAAGTTAGAGAAAAACACAAGGAGAGAACAGTAAAGGCACATAAAGAACGTATCACGATGACCGTCGAGCCGGACAACGCTGTCATATGTTTTTGCAGGAGTCACCTTTGCAATTCAGCTACGCAGAAGTATGGAAAATTGGCGTGGGTTTGGGTTGGAGCATTGATTACTACATTTTACACTTTTTAATCGACTAATCAGAGGCAGGCTGTAAACTGAATAAATCAAAAGAAACCTACACACAAAATTTTATGTTGCGCAAGTTTATTTTATTGAATACATAGTGGCCATTTTAGCATGACTTTAGCATAAAAGGAGAAAGCATTTCACTATAGGAATACGTAAGGATTATATTTTCTGGAGATCCATATCTTAATGAGGAGCTCCATCTTCATATCCATGCCCAACCCATCCAAATAATGAGATTTGAACTTCGCCAAATGTTTCATATGAAATATGCATCTATTTCATCAGAAAAGACAACTAATATCGTTAGTTTTGCTGTTGGTGGCCGTCGGAATGATTTCAGAGACTGATGGTAATAACCATTTCAATTGAGTTGAATTGTCAAGAGCATTAGAATCGAAAATATGATTTGAATTTTCTTAAAACAGCGCTTGAATGTTATTCTTGTGAGTCCTGTGCGAATCCTACTGAAAAGACGACATGCGATGGAGAAGAAAGCTACTGTTTTAAAGGCGATCCTCACGATGGCTCTATGAAGCGAGTATGCTACCCTACAATAAAGGGAAAATGCATCCAAGAGGTGACAGGAAGCAATTGCTTCAACAAGCAGACTAGCAAGGCTAAAGAATTATTCGAGTGCATTCAGAAAGACCCTTCACACAAAGAATTAGACACGTTACAAGAAGGATGCATTTGCACTGGGAATCTTTGCAATTCTGGCAATTCTTTAGAACCGGAACCGAAGCCGAAACCGAGATTGGAGCCAAGAGTTCCAGGTATGACTTAATTGATAAAGCTCGAGTTTGATTTTAATTAAAAATTATTTTAGGTTTTCAATGCTATAATTGCACAGGATCATTACTTGTGGATCACGTGCAAACCAATTGCATTTCATCAGATCCGGAAAAGTTGAAGCAATATATAGTAAACTGTCCATTTGGTATTTGTTCAAAAACGTCGACGGCAAAGCTTATAGAAAGGAGGTGCGTAGATGATGCCGTAACGCATGATTATGGCGAGTGCATCGTATCTGCGGAGAAAACAGGGTGCATAAAACATGGCCAAAAAGTTACTAAAAGCTCTCTCCCTTGTATTCTAAACATAATCAAGGGAAACATTACCCAGTTCGGACGGACGGAAAAGATTGGAGATCATTTGACTTATACGGTTCAACCTAATGCTGGGACTTTATGCTTTTGTGAGGAGAAATTGTGTAATTCAGGTATGAAGACGACATCGAATTTGAAAATGGTCTTGGAGTGCATTGGAACACTGATGATTATGATCTACAAATATTTTGCTTAATAATTTGTACGTGCAGACTCACTCTGAGAAATTTAATAAACGGGTCATTTCTAGTTTGAGTAAAGAATGCAATTAAACATGTTGATTTCGACTTGCATCAAGTGCTATTTTTAATTTCCTTTCATTCTTTGTGAGGTATTGCTTGCGTCTCGTGCAATTAGATTCTAGAAGTGAAAGGTGTGGCAATTGCTCTTGTTCTGTTGTTGGTAAGGTACCGTCTACGGACATCTACCCACGCCATTTTCTCATATTTTACTATGAGCAATTAGTTAATCAGTACCGAAATGGTTTAAAACACATTCCAGTCTTGCTAAAGCAATACCACCGCATTCATAGAAAATCATTAGTTACAAGCGAAATGGGAATAGACCAACTTTCAATTAACTTGGACAATCAGCCTTTGACTTACGTTCCAGGACAAATGGTTTCTGGACATGTTGTGATTCTGGCAAGTGGAGAGGAAAAGACAAAAGGCAAACTCTTGTGAATTTTTTAAGTTTTCATATTTTAATTTTGCTAATTCCTTTTCAAACAGGCATTGAATTAACTTTTAGTGGAAAAGTCAAAGTTTACTTTACCAGGACCCACACTGTATATCATGGAACTGGAAAGGATAGAAAATCACACTGGATCACCAGACATCACCGGGCAGAAGACACAATTTTTACATATCCACGTTACTTGTTAGGCAATGGGAGCGAAGCAGTTTTAATTCCATCAGGAGAATCTCGCTATGCGTTTACATTTCAACTGCCTCTGCACAACATCCCCTCAAGTTTTGAAGGGGAATATGGCAAGGTCGAGTACTCACTTAAGGCAACGGTGAAACGACCATGGTATAAATTTGACCCTGAATTCAAAAAGATTATCACGGTTACTGATGTCCAAGATTTGAATCATGACCCTGTAGCAGCTAATCCTGGGGAGTGGACTAACTCTAAAGGGTTTTGTTGGCCTTTCTCCTCTGGCTTCCTAGAGATGAAGGTTACAACAAGCAAGAGAGGATACTGTCCGGGAGAAAGTATGGAGGTGAATGTGGAGATTAACAACACAAGCGCGAGGAAAGTAAATGACTTGTCTCTCGAACTTTTTCAGGCAATGATTTACCTCTTGTTTTAAAATTGTTTAGTTATCATTTCACAACTATATAATACACCATTTCATTGTAGAAAGTTGATGTCCATGCACAAGGTTTAACTAATCATACGAGCCACAGCTTAGTATGTCATAAAAGAGGTCAAGGCGTGGCTAACGGTGAACGTGGTTCATGGCGGGTAGAGATAAAGGTTCCTCAAGTTCCGTCAATGCGACTTGGCTGTTGTAGACTGATTGATTTGCAGTATTCCTTGGAAGTGGTAGCAATTACTTCCGCCTTTTCATTTAACTTGGAGACGACTTGCCCAATTATAATTGGCAATGTTCCCGTAAATTCTGTTTGATAATTTGCTTAAGAATAAACTCGTCATTTATATTTTTAGTATACCTATATAATGAAATTAATCATTGATTTCAACTTATATTTTCTTTTCATATCCATTTCACATGTACTTGATGTGCTGGTTGCTCGCGCATTTAGATTCTCAAATGGAAGGTGTGGCAATTGACCTGTTGTTGGTAAGGTACCGCTACAGGCATCTTCCCACACCCGTTTCTCTATGACCAATCTTGCTTATAAAACATTACCATCAGTTTCCATTCATGAATACAAAATAGCACGCTACAAGCGAAATATGCCAGTAGACCAAATGTCAATACTTTTGGACAACCCGTCCTTAAATTACTTTCCTGGACAGGTTGTTTCTGGAAAGGTTGTGGTTCGGGCAAATGGAGGGGAAATGGCGCCTTTGCAATAGCCCTGCAACTAAATTTTTGGGGAATGACCTCAGTTCACTTTACCAGGACCCACACTGAAACTCATGGAAGCGGGAAAGATGCGAGATCAGAAACTGTCACAAGACATTACTCGGGCCAAGACTCAATTTTTACATTCGCAAAGTACTTGTTAGGCAATGGGAGCGACACAGTTTCAATTCCATCAGGAGACTCCCAATATCCGTTTTCATTCGAACTGCCCCCAAACAACATTCCGTCAAGTTATGTTGGAGCATGCGGCAAGGTCGAGTACTCACTTAAGGCAATGCTGCTACCTTTACAAACAAGGAAATTTAATCCTGAAATTCAACAGCAAATTATGGTTACCGCCATTGTCGATTTGAATAATGATCCTTTAGCAATTGGTCCTGGAGAGTGGAGTAAATCCAAAGTATTTTGTTGTTGTTGTTGCGCCTCCGGCCCACTAGAGATCAAGGTTACAACAAATAAGAGAGGATATTGTCCGGGAGAGATTATAGAGGTAAATGTGGCGATTGACAATTTAAGCTCGAGGAAAGTAAAAGACTTGACTGTCGATTTTATGCAGGTAACTGTCTAATTTCCTAAAAAAAAGTGTTTATCATCATTTCAAAACTAAATGATACACATTTCATTGTAGAAAGTTTCTTTTACTGCCCAAGGTTTAACGAATGACATCAACAACAGTCTAGTAAATCACAGAAGAGATCAAGGCGTTGGTAAAGGTGAAAGTGATTCATGGCGAGTAGATGTAAACGTCTTTCCAATCCCACCAACGCGACTTGGTGGTTGCAGAATTATTGATGTGCAATATTCTTTGAGAGTGGTAGCAAAAACCCCGTGCTTGTCCAAAAACTTGGAAATGACTTGCCCAATTATAATTGGCAATGTTCCCGTAAATTCTGTTTGATAATTTGTACGAGAAATTTAATAAACGGGTCCTTTATATTTTTAAGTATATCTATTGAACGCAATTAATCGATTTCAATTTACATTTTCTTTTCAAATTCATTTCACATTATCTATTTGGTTTTGCTGCTTGTGCCTCGCACATTTAGATTCTGGAGATGGAAGGTGTGGCACTTGATCTGTTCTGTTGGTAAGGTACCGCTTCGGACATCTATCCACACCCTTTTCTCATTGTCCTCCATGATCAATTAGTACTAAAATGGATTATAAAATGAAATTCCAACCTTGCTAAAATGCCATCACGTTCCATTCATAGAAAATTATAGATTATAAGCGAATATTATGCCACAGCAATTTTTAATTCAATTGGACAATCCTTCCTTGATTTACTTTCCTGGACAGGTTGTTTCTGGACGGGTTGTGATTCGGGAAAATGGGGAGGAAAACACGAAAGGCAAACTTTTAGCAATTATTTAAGTTTTTCATATCATTTTAATTCAACTATTGCAAACAGGCATACAACTAAATTTTTGGGGTGAAGCCACAACTCATTTTACCCGGAGACACAATGAAAGCTATGGAGTTGGAAAGGATCACCATTATCGAATGGTCACAAGACATTATTGGGGCCAAGACACAATCTTTACATTTGCACGTTACTTGTTGGGCAATGGGAGTGACAAAGTTACAATTCCATCAGGAGAATCTCAATACCCCTTCACATTCCAACTGCCTCCGAGCAACCTTCCGTCAAGTTTTGCTGGGGCATTTGGCAAGGTCGAGTACTCACTTAAGGCAACGATGATTCGGTCATGGAAAACTGATCCTGAAACCCGACAAATTATTCATGTTAATACAACCGCCGATTTGAATACTGTGCCTCAAGCAGCGAAACCCTTTGAAATGACCACCTCCAAAGTGTTTTGCTGCTTGTGTTGCGCCTCTGGCCCGCTAAACATGAAGGTTACGATAAATAAGACGGGATTCTGTCCAGGAGAGATTATAGAGGTTAATGTGGCAATTGACAATCTAAGCTCGACGAAAATATTAGACTTGTCTGTCGATCTTTTTCAGGTAATAATTTAATTTTCTAGATTTCTAAGTGCTACCATTTCATAATTAGATAACTATTTTATTATAGACAGCTATTTTCCATGCACAAGGTCTAGCAAGTCACACCTGCAACAGTTTAGTAAACCATAAAAGAGGTCAGGGCGTTGATAAAGGTGAAAATGATTCATGGCGAGTAGAAATACAGGTCCCTCCTTGTCCTCCTACGCGACTTGGTTGTTGCAGAATTATTGATGTGCAATATTCCGTGAAAGCGTCAGCAAAAACTCCAGGTTTGTCAAAAGATTTGGTGATTGATTGTCCAGTGTTGATTGGCAATGTTCCTTTAAAGGACGGAATTTAAACGAAATTATCCAAAAATCATTTCTCATTTTTTCTTCAAATTATCAAGTGCTTGAAAAATATGATTGACTATTAAATACATTTTTATTAGTAAAATTGCAATAGCATAAGCTCAGCATTGAAAACCATCTTATTCTGCAAACTCAATTTAAAATTTAATACGGAGCAGCAGATGCCATATTGCCATGTTTAGAATTCAACTTGAGTAAATGAAAATGCTCACATTTTCCCAATTTTGATGTAATTTCTCAACTCCACTTTCTCTTCCTTCCCCACCACCACGATTAACTTTTGAGGCATTGTTATTAACCATCATCTCCCCCGGAGAAAGCTACACAGATATGGATATCTTCACCATCTCTAATTTTCCTAATCACCATCCATCCTCCCACCAACCGGAATGGAATGACTAGTTTGAAGATGCAATGTACCATGCTACTAATATTTTTTTTGTAGAACCACGAGCCACACAACTTATCTCGATTCTCTCATCCCCAACCTTGCAGCAAAGTCTTCTATGCACTAGAGAAAATGCAGTTACCTACTGGAAAATGGGAAACTGAAGTGGATGACTTTTCCAGTAATGCAGTTTGCTTGATCTGGTAATTCCATTTTCTCCCGAGGAGGGAAACAATTCCCTATTGGGATGGATGCACTGTTAGTTTTGCTAGAAAAGCAGGCTTCTTCCTCTTATATGAATCAAGTAGAAAGACAAATGCGGTACATATGCCTCGTATTTTCCTTCAAATATATTTCCTCTATTCACTTAACGCGTTCCAGGGGATTTTCTTGGAAATTCCTGGACAGCAGTTTCCATTCCCTCTCTCTTTCTACTGTTCATCATGTAAACAGTGATGGTTTTTGGTAACGGAAACACCGAAAGTTTTACATTTTCTCATGAACATTTTAATTTCTTGGCAGACGGAATGGCCGAGGGAATAGTTTCGAGATGTGATATGTGAGTAGAACACTAGGAGAGAGAGAGATGAACCATGTCCAACAACATTGGAAGCGGCTTCCTCCAAGTAATTAATTATTTAAATTGTGTTGTGCAGCCAAAACCACTCCTTCATTATGATTGCAGTTGTAATATTGCATGTTTTGTAGGAATGTTGGATGCTAAACAAAAGTTTACAGACAACTCTCACAGAC
>JAHZMU010000531.1:0-15917 GCA_027743725.1 Rambutsinella grinnellia | reverse complement strand
AGAAATAAAATATGAAAATCAACTTTGCTCTGTCCCAAGTGCTAGTTTAGTGGGATTAGTGAAATGTATGCACACATGTAAGGCTTTCCCTGTGACATTCTCTCTGAAAAACTGTAAATATACATGGAATTTACCAGACAAAAGTTCTAGTCTTGTAATAACGAGTAAGAAGTGAAGCGATAAGTAGGAAAAGGGATAAAGGTCACAGCGGGAGGGAGTTTTATGCACTTTGACAATCACCGGGACTCATATTGATTGCATCAGTACATGTGTGTGAGGAGATCATTTTTGCGCTCTACATTTTATTGGAATGGTTATAGTTATGAGATGTGATATGCTGACGTTCTGTCATTTTGCTTTACCTCGGAGGATAAGAGAGTAACATGATGACATCATGTTCTTGTGGTGTTGCAGTGGTTTTCAATCTCTTTCGGTTGTCACCGCGTCCTTTCTCTCAGCTTTTATCTCAGCACTTTGCATTGGCTTCAGTAGCAGTTTATGCCAAGTGTAGTGAAAAGTAAGTGGTGGTGGCGGCGGTGGCGAAACATTTTATAGATTATTATGCGTAAATATGGCTTGTTTGGTTGCATAAGCAGGCATAATCATAACAAGACCTTTTTCCTTCAAATATAAACTGAAAGAGGGAAATTTTTATGTTGTTATGAAATGACTATGCGTGTACGGGAGCCCATATATTTTCCCAATTTATGATTACTGTTATGATTATTACTGGAGCAGGACGTGTGCTTTGTACACGCAAGCACACGTTGGAAAGGTTGACAATTGGTGAAAAAATATTTCTCTCAATGAGATGAAATGATGTGATGTGATATGACATGGGGATATGATAGTGAAAAAGCTTTTGGTGGAATGAAATGAAAAGATTTTTTCTATAAAAAAATTTGTTTATGAGAATCAGAATGACAGTAGGATTTGAGTAAATTGTTACTTTTTTTATACCCTTGTTTCGTAATGTTTACGATGATGAGCTGATAGCAAAGTGAAATGTAAAGTAGGGAAAAAGCTTCTGAAAAAATTGTAACAAATCAATTTGAACAAAATGTAGTGAAAAAGATATAAAAATGATAGTGAGAGTGAAATGGGAGAGGGACTAATGTGAGTTGACAGATTTGTGATGGGAAGAGGTGGTGGGAGCTATATAGAGAGGACATTAAGTTTTATGGAGGACGACGAATCAAAATGGTTTCATCATTCTGGATTCAAATATCGGATTTAATGTAATGAGTTGAGTTAGTGGAATTAGTTAGCTGATCATGTTGAGGGTGATGGCGTCAGTGATGTGATGACTTTATGAAAAATACTCAACTTGTATGCAAAACCCGCCATATTTTTTCATACTAGTGTGTGATATTAATAACCAGCGGGTTCGCACTAATTTGCATCGCTTTTATTACTGTTTAATTACCCCCATTCATATTTTTCCCATTAGGTGAGCTATTAAAAGATTAAATTAGACGGGGCACTAGGAACCCAACAGTATTAGCTTACGGTTCAATAACTATTAAAAAACTATAGAATATTTTCTTCAGGCTTCCTACAGGGATCATTTAACACTTTTTAATTGCATTTTTCCTCTCTCATCTGCTCCACTAAATTAAAAAGTTCTCGCGTATATCACACCTGTTCTTTATAAATCTGTGATTTACCAGTGACACTATTAAATTCGAAAGGGCAAGAAGCAAAAAGCNAGAATATTTTCTTCAGGCTTCCTACAGGGATCATTTAACACTTTTTAATTGCTTTTTTCCTCTCTCATCTGCTCCACTAAATTAAAAAGTTCTCGCGTATATCACACCTGTTCTTTATAAATCTGTGATTTACCAGTGACACTATTAAATTTGAAAGGGCAAGAAGCAAATTTTTCACACTCTCATAAACTCTCTCTCCCCATCTAGTCCCCACCTATTTATTAACTAATCCTTAATCACTCTTTCTAATATTATGCATTAAAGAATGTTCGCACTTCATAAACCACAATGGAATATTTCATTGTGTAAAATCATTACATCAATTTTGAAAACCTTTCAGCTTCAATTTAAACCGAGTCTCAAATTTCTTTCTCTTTTGTTCAGTTGTTCTCACTTTAAAGTTGAAATTAATGCTTTCAGCAAGGAACGGTGAAGTTTGAACAATTTATAAAAATTACTCTCTGATGCAAATCTAGAAAGCAACCCTTTCATTGTGGTTTTTGGTTTGAGGACAAAAGAGGAAAGCTCTTGAAGTAGAGAAGTGGTCTCTCTCTCACAAGTCAATAAAATGTGTCACATCGAATCATACTATTTAATAATGATGCTGTTGGTAATAAAAATTGATCGATTCAGTTTTTCAGAAAGTATTTCCTCTTCAATTTTCCAATATAAATATATAAACAGACCTCCCTGTGCGATTATTCATTTCACACAATTTCGATTTATATCTGTCCTCTAAAATCAAATTGAAAATCAATCCTTTGAAGAAGAATGAGAGAGAAATCTGATCTAAATGGGGTTTTCCTTTCTGACAAAATCCAAACAGCTAAACCATAAAGCATCATTAGCACTCATTAAAATTCATGAAGATGATTTGACAGTGATAAAAAAGGGTTTGAGGAAGGGACTGGACCATATTTTCAATTTTCAAGTTTTACAATTGCTTATTGACACCTTGGAAAAATTACACTACTTTAAATGATAATATTTATCCTGCTGGTTTTTCAATACTTTCTCAGCTTTCCCATATTGGCTTGATACGGATATACTCTTAAATTAAAAATGAGGGTTTGACATTCTCCATTGTTATTTCCAACAATGGAAGAGAGAAACAGATGCATAGCCTAAACCTAAAGGGTTAAAAAATTGTAACTCCAAAAAATTCATATTTGTGGTCTTGATTTTTTAATGAGTCCAAGCCATCCAACACTCGTCGTGTTTCTTTTGTCTAGAAAAAATAATGTATCCGGTGTAATTTTTCTCTTTTAATTTTCTCCCGTTGTGATACGGCCATTAAACTTTGAGAGAAAGCTCTGCAGTCGACTCATCACCGTCCTTGGTGATTAAAAAGGCTGGAAGTCATTACAGCTCTCTTTTGTCTTATAAAAATATAATATTTCTTGGGTTTTCCAAATCTATTTCATTCTTCCTTTCTAGCCGAAAGCACTACCGGAAATTTTTTCTAATGATTTTTGCATACAAAATCCATTTTTTCCTTGAGTACCACTCCACAAGCTCATCACATTATGAGTCGCTTCGTTTGCTTTTTTTCAAGCTATCGCATCTCATCGCCTGTGACAGGATATCCTTAAATACTACGGGCTGATTTGCATATCAACTCCGATAGCTTTCTCCACTCTTGTATTGTCTAAGGTTAATGAGTTGTGTAAGCTTTGAGGAAGAGGCGCATTCAGACTTCATAAAGCTTTTGGTTCGAGAGTCATTTATTCACTTTCTTTCCCATTTAACCCTTCCATCTCCCCTTTTGTTTCTAGTTTGATACGCAAAATATCATCTTGTCAAGTTTAGCTAAAACTTTATTCAACCAGGAAAGCTGTCAGTCAAGAGAAAAAATAATATTTTCTGCATAACAAAAACCTACAACTACTCTTATATATCTTATGCTTTTACCAAAAGTATTTGTAATAATTTTTCATATCTAACCAGACTCAACCATCAGCATCATCATAAATTAAGAAGTGAACAAGACTAACTCTTGTAATTTCACTTTCTTTCCCATTTAACCCTTCCATCTCCCCTTTTGTTTCTAGTTTGATACGCAAAATATCATCTTGTCAAGTTTAGCTAAAACTTTATTCAACCAGGAAAGCTGTCAGTCAGAAAAAGAATAATATTTTCTGCATAACAAAACCCTACGAATAATACTCTTATATATCTTATGCTTTTACCAAAAGTATTTCTAATAATTTTTCATATCTAACCAGACTCAACCATCAGCATCATCATAAATTAAGAAGTGAACAAGACTAACTCTTGTAATTTCCTTTGTGAAGCCAAAAAGCCCTGACGGATCCTATTCCCCATAAGCTCTTCCTCTCTCTTCTTATCACCAACATAAATAAAAGCTCATGGAAAAAATTGAGGAAAGGAAAAAAATACTTTTATTTTTATTATGACAATGATTTTTGATGATGAAGATGCACACAGACGATCACAATCGTAATGATGAGGAGAAACAGAGACGCTATTTTCTCCTTCTGTTTTATTTCCTCCTTTCTCAGCTTTTACTACTCCTCATCAAATATCATGAGGCAGAACAATAACAACAGGAGAAAGCGACGTATCATTAGAGGATGGAGTGGGTGCACCAACTCTCTTTCCTCACCAACCTCATTTGTAATTCTTAATGGAATGATGACAACTGCATCAGTGAGACAAGAGGGAAAACAAAAAATATATAAATTTTTCTCCTCCTTGCATAAAAAATGCTCAAGCCTCCATCATCATCCACACAATCAGTCTAAGCATTTACAGTTCCTCTTCTTTATTATCATTTTGATCATCGTCAAGCTTCAAGAAGTGAAGAAGTGGGGTTGAGATATATGAGATGATGGGAAGCCCAAGCCACTTGCCACTTTTACTGTTTTTTGGGAGCCCAAGTCATTCTCGTTTTACTACCGTCACCATATACCACCACCACCGTCACCCTGTTCTTTTTACTGTTCTCGTGTTCATCTTCCGTCATTAATTATTTCGCGTGTCAACTCTCTCAACTCCATCAGCAGCCTAGTCATTATCCGAAAGCCATGAAGATATTTTTTTATGAAATGAATAGGAAGATGATACTCTCTATTATTGTTACGTCATCATTCAGATCAACCTCGTCATGGAGTACTCGAGAGAGACGAGCTCGTGTTGGTGATCGGCCCATCATAAAATCCTCAAGCGGAAGTGCATGGATGACGGTGATGAGGAGTCTCTGATCGGATTTTTGTTATGATTTTAGTAATGAATGGAGGGTGAAACTTTACTATCTTGAGTAGTTTTATAGTAGTGGTAGCAGTAGCGGCGTTCCTTTATCAATTATGCAGTGAAATGGGTAAAAAGGGAACTATAAAGAGAGAATAAAGTTTAACAAGCAAAATACTTACGGATTGAAATGACTTGGTTCTCACAGTAAAATACTGTGATTTTTTCAAGCAATCTTTGACACTTGATATTATTTTCATTTGTCCCTAAAATACCATTACGAAATAAGTAGTTGGGGATTGAGGAGAAAATAATAAGAAAAAATAATGAATTTTTTTCTTAAGCGCATTTTTATGCTTTGCATATGGCCCAAGCTAATTGGCTGTGGATGGGTGAAAGAAGGAGCAAAACGGGTATAAAAAATTTGTTAATGATATTTTTAAAACCAATTTTCAATTGAAATGAAGACAAAGTATATAAGAAGGGAAGAAGAAGAGCAACCCTTTCAGAAAAAATCTCAACATTTTTATTACTTGTAATACTCTTTAGGCTTTACTACCTCTAAAAAAGTATCAAATGAAAAAAGTGAAATAAAACAAGTCATTAAATCACTCTAATGTCTATTAGCAAGCTAGGGAATGAGAGTTTTATGGAGCTTTTATGAGCTTTTTTTCATGTTCCCCATTCTGTTTTTGCAAAGAAGCTTTTTCATAAAAAAAAGAACAAGCAACGATTTGTGACTTGCAACGTGTGGAAGAAAATATATTGGAAGCTACAGTTTATTAGTTGCCTGTTGAATCCGAGAGATCAAAAGCTAGAGGCAATAAATCCTTTTAAACAAAAGTGTGAACTGTGGCGATGGGCGAAAAATTCAAGAGTTTTATTTTTAATGGGTGTAGCTATAGCTGAGAAATGGGAATTAAATTAGTCGGGAAAAAATGAAAATGAGCATAGCTGTTGGGCTAATGAGGAGGAATGGTTTTGATCACAAAAGCTTTTTTAATATCTTTCTGATAGGTTTTCCAAGAGGGAAAGAATATGCTAGATTTTTTGTTTCTCAAAATAAACTTTATGGCTTTACGTATTAAATTAGCAATGCAGAGTATTTTTTCTTCTCTCTCCCTTTGTTATTCTGAAAAGAGTTAAAAATGCACTCTGGTGGATGAAGAATAATTAGTAATAAATCAAAAGAGGAGGAGGAAAGAAAGGGTGAAAAAAGAGGATTTGAATCATGTCATCGTGGAGAGATACCACCTCCGCTTCATTTCCTAGTGACACCAAAGTCTAAAATGACTCTATTCTTTTCCATTGTGCGTGATAATGATACTGAGATTTTGAATGGGAAATGAATGAAGAGAGAGGAAGAGAAAAGAGAGGATAAAAAGTAGTTTTTTTTTCTGTGGGGGTGAATCATTAATTTTTATTCACAGTGGAAAACTGCCGCATCTCCGAATTTTTCCGCCACCTTTTCTCTCTCATTTGTGTTGGTGTCGTCTACAGAGAGAGGATTAGTTTCGCGCCTAATTTACATAGCAAATAAGCTTCTCTCTAATTCCGGAGAGGAATTACGAGAGAAATAGTTGAAGTGGAGAGAACTGGTGGGTGGGTGGAGTGGAGATAAGGCTGAGAAATTAGTGGCTTTTCTTGAATTCCCTGAGTAATTAGTTGGTGTAGAAGAAATTATTTTTTATAAGAAGGAAGGAAGGGAGAAAAATACAAAAATCTTTTGGAACATTTCATTCCTATTTTGCATCTAAATATATAAACAACCAAGTTATCTCAAACACTTCCCATTTTTTCACCATTTTTCACGTTTTTGCGACAGCTGTCTCAGAGAAAATCTGATCGATGATAGTGGAGAGAACTGGTGGGTGGGTGGAGTGGAGATAAGGCTGAGAAATTAGTGGCTTTTCTTGAATTCCCTGAGTAATTAGTTGGTGTAGAAGTAAAAATTCTTTTTTATAAAAAGGAGAAAAAGTCTTGGAATATTTCATTCCTATTTGCATTCAAATATGTAAACAACCAAGTTATCTCAAACACTTCCCATTTTTTCACCATTTTTCACGTTTTTGCGACAGCTGTCTCAGAAAAAATCTGATCGATGAGGTTTACGATACGAATACGTGATTCCAATATTTGCAATTGGATTGGTATCAGTGAAGAGTAAAAGGATTTTAAAATTTTTCATTCAATGGGATTTACACCATCTGACAAAATGTACATAGGGGATCAAATATTGGTTTGAGTCAAGACTGTTTTTCCATTTTGTGTAAAAAAACTATATCATTTTGTAACTTGTAACTTTACACTACCAATTTGACTCTGAGATGGGGAATAATAAGCTCAATATCGGATCCAATTCGAGATCACCAAAAGCCCACATTATTTATCATAGAATATTCCGGTTGAATGGACTCGATCACAGATGACTAGAATGATGATCGGGAAGATAAGACGATCAGAGAGAAAAGTGAGCAGACATCTAACATAAAACCACTTTCAAAAAGATGAGCATAAAAAGACTGGATGTATCTGTTTGTAACGTGACATTACTCTGATTTGATGGATTGCTTTTTCTCTCTCGATGAATTGGATTGAAAAAATGGCTTTTGTGCGGTTCCCCGTGTGATGTTACGTTTTCCATATAAGTTTACTCAGCTTTCCCCATTGAATAGAAACAGTTGAGTAAATTTCGGTAATTGTAAAGATGATAATGGCGGTGGTGGCAAATGGCAGGGTTCTATAATTGCTCCCACTTCACATTCATAATGTTTACCATTAGAGTTAACTCCTTTCTCATCCTCCCACTATGCGGCTGTCACCGTGAAGAAATGATTCATTTGATAAATGCATCGATAGAGAAAAAATGCAATCGAATGAATGGAGAAAGGCTACGGCTATGATCCGGTTGATATGATGATGATCAATGATTGAGCGGAATGAAGCTCCCAAAGGATCAATCTTTACAAGATGACAGGTTGGCTTCCTCCATTTTCATAGAAATTTAGAGAAAAAAATATTTTCACTATTGTAAAGAAATCAGAGACAGAAATTGTCTTGCAAAACATGAAGGATGACATCCGCCCACAACTCGAAATATTTGATGTCGTGTGCCGGACATCACGTCTAGAAAAAAGTGAAAAAAACATCGAATAAAATGGGGAAAGTTGAAAACAAAAATTATATTTTGTTGTTTGTCCAGAGGCATCATCATCAAATAAATTGAATTAGGCAGAGAGTCGAAAAAATCCTCGAGATTAAGTCGAATTGGGTATAATTTTTTAGATGGCTTAAATTATGTTTAATACTATCATAATCATTATGATTATTATACCTTGGAAAAAGTGCTCAGATGTTTGATGACTTTGCTTTTACCATCATCACATCATCATCCCAACTCACCATCAATTTAAATCCAGTCTGGAAAAGCTGGCACTGATTAGGCCCATCCTTGTGATGATGATGAGGAGTCACTAACCAATATGATTATGTGCCATGTCCTCTGCTCTCTTTTCTGGCCTTGTTTGATCCTCTTTTTATATTTCATTCGACTTTAGTGGAAAGTGGAAGGGGACAAATGAGCTCTGTCAAAATAGGGGAGAGTCTCGAGTCTTCTTGTATCCTCTTCTCTCTCAGCTTAAAAATTGGTCCCAGCTTATTACAACGAGTTTGCCTCTGGAATAGAGAGGAATTATAAGCAAATGATCTCGGCTTCCCTTGATGATGATGAGGATGCTTTACACACAAAGCTCGTTTGACGAGGAGAGAAAATGATACTTTTGAACAACTTTCTTCTTAGAGAGCTCCACTCTATTAGCCTTTTCCCACTCTTGTTATCTCATCATATTTCTTTTTTCACTTGTCATTTTACAAAATGATTTCTCTCACTTTCACAACCCATATAGGATAGTATCGTCACCAGTCTAGTGGTATTGTGTTTAGAAGGAAGTGCGGGAGTGGATGAAGAGAATGAAATTTTAAGGTTGTCTGATTCCTCTCTCATCTTCACTCGAATTAAATTGAATTGAATCACATTTCAAAAATCCTGTCATGAGACTCTCTCCATATTAAAGTTTGAAGGAAAAGCTCCAAAGCTCAAAGTAGCTCACCTCCTCCTCATTTCTTTCTCTAGCCTCTTCATTCATTAATCATTTTGAAAACAAGAAAGGCACGACAGGATGACAAGGGAAGATCCCGTGAACGTAAAGTCTTAACAAGTTCTCTGAATGAAATGAATATTAGAATTGAGAGGAGTGAAGACAAATAATAAAATATATTCATTCGGAAAAAAAGAGATTCTCCTTGGCTTTTCCCGGAATGAGTCTAATTCCCTCTGGAGAAAATTGTTCCAGGCGTTATTAGTATCAGTGCGTGGGCTGAAGATAACTAATGTCCCTGTCCTAATCTATTTTGCAAAAGGAGCTTGTAAAAGTGTCGCTTTTTTAGAGACAAAGACTAATGAATAAGTTAGGCGGAATTAGTCGGAAAGAAATAAGGCATTTCTTTGAAAGGAAAGCCCTTGTCTGTTTGGAATGACACAAGATTCCTTCTTGATTAACGGTGCTTTCACTAATTCAATTATTATCATTCGAGAAAGGAAAAATTCCTCTTTGGGAAAAAATGTTTATTAGGTTGGTCTCCAGCTCTTAAAAGGTTTTGCCCTGAAGTGAACAATTACATTTATTTTCGAGCTTTGTAAGAGACAAGCACATTTTTATTTGCCAGTTTCACCCTGAAAAAATCTCTGGATCTCCACAATCCGGGGTGGACAGGGGTTGGTGATGGTCACGTTGATCTGCTCTTGAAAGCATCCTCGGGACGCATCTTTATGCATCAATTCATATTGAGCCACCCACGCATCAGAACAAAATCTACTCATCGGATTTCTCCACAATCCGGGGTGGACAGGGGTTGGTGATGGTCACGTTGATCTGCTCTTGAAAGCATCCTCGGGACGCATCTTTATGCATCAATTCATATTGAGCCACCCACGCATCAGAAAAAATCTACTAATCATTACACAAAAAAGCTAAAGTTCCACATCTTTTCGTCCTCCCTTTATGTGCTACAATAATAGAAAAGCTTCACTTTCTGGCCTGCCTTCACCATTCCACGGTTAACAGATCATGACGGATCATTTTTTACCTTTCATTGTTACATTTTTCTAACCTCGTGGGGAAAGTCTGGATTTGAGTGTTTAATGATGCCGACAGAAAGCGAGAGAGAGAGAAGTTAGAAATTCTTTAATTCCTCTCCTCCCTCTCTTTTTTAGCTTTGTTAGTTCCAGATGACATTGCAAACAAATAGGGATTTTTTCCTAGACATGATTAGAAAAAGTGCTCCTGGTTATTTGGGTTATTTTTTTCGGGGGAAAACGTCTCCACTCTCCACGCTTTCCGTAACATTGAGTAGAAAAATTATCAAGAGATTCTCAAGGGATTAGTAAACAAGCAGGATACCTTTCATCTCATCAAAGTGAATGAAATATGATAATGGTTAAGAAGGCCCAGGGAGCAATATTGACTGTGCCTAATCTGCTAAGCTAATATTTGAGCTACCTTTTTATACACAACCTCTGTGACATTATCATATTATGAATAAATAGACTTAAACGGACTTTTGATTCGAACAAATGACAATAGGAAATTACTCGAGTGTGTAGTGCGGTGGTAATAAACTGGTTATTGATTTCTCTATTTTATTAAATATTTTAGCGGAGAAAAAATGACAATTTGGGAAAATCTGGTTGAGTAACTATCAACTAGAGAGAGAAAAAAATCACCACTGCCGTATCCAAATGGGTAGGGATAGAAAATGAAGGATCATTACGGGACATGAGGACATGCAGCCGGTTCGAAAATCAAGTTATGAATCAAGTGCAAGTACAAGTGGAAGGAGCTCTGTTAGAAGTGGGAAAGGAGGCCGATTATGATTATTACCGTTCATTAATCAATGACTACTTGATGCGCGACACTTTTTTCCCAAACCTATTTATCCAAAATGCCATTATGCACATCCATGTTTTTCTGATAAATAAATAGGGAGACAAAGTAGGCATTACATAACTATCTATTATTCATTACATGAGGATGTGAGTGTGCTTGGAAAAAGTAATCAGTGTGGCGGGACCCAAGTAAAAAATAGACCACACATGCAATACAAATGATTGTTGATTTGTACTATGCAAATGCTAATGACAGGCCGTCAAAAGCTAAAAAATTGCTCGCATTTTTTATCATTTCCTTTCTCCTTTATGAAAAATTAGGATAAGTTTTTGCTTCTTTGAAAGTAAAGTAGGCAGTGGTTCATTATCTATGCAAACCATGTTGTGAAAAATGCTTGTGCGAGAAGAGGAAAGTGTATTTTTTCACTTCCGGCTTTGTGTGCGATATGCGATGGTAGAAAAATTGGAGTGAGTGACATCCCCTGTCATTTGCATTGAGTTTAGAGAGATGGAATGAGTAGAGAGAGTGAGAGTGGATCAGGAAAAAATTGCATTGCACTAGTGCATTCCAGTTGATGAGAGAGGATGAGTAGATGCACCCCTTTTTGTGCTTACGACGTAAAAAAACGTAATGAATTCAAGATAAATTAGGTCTCATTTATTATCGGTTACTTTTTCGGGATGAATGGAGTTGAGCAAGTGAAGTTGATGGAATGGTTGGAGAATGAAAATGGTAATGTTGGATTTTTTTTGGGAAACTGTCTAGTTATTGTTTACAAATGATGGTACTGGTTCTGGTTGTAGAAGGTGTTGGAATGAACTCATTTATCAAATTACTTGGATAATATTTAATATCAACTTGATTTAATCAGGGTATATCACAATAGATATAAATATCACTATAAAATGGTTTTTTCCAGAACACAATAGTAGGGCAAATGATATGAGCTTAAAACGAGATGTTGGTAGAGATAAATATTTTGGGTAACAAATAATATATTCTAGTATTCAGTAACTTCGGGCTCGGATGACTCATACTTTGAGCGGAGCTCGTGGATTTTCGAGGTCAAATCTTGGAGGTGAGTTTCCTTCAGGTTTAGAAGCGTGTCTAAACGTCGTACCTATAAAATCGTGGGAGGAAAATTTTTAAAATGAGAGTAGATATTATACACTCATGTACCCTAAATATTTTAATAAAATTACTTTATTGCAAAGCTCATTATTCTTTTCTCTAAGCTGCTCCTCTGACTTTGTCATCTCTTCAAAGGTCGTAGAAGGATGATACTTGATGTTTTGGTAGATAATGCAATCGGGAATTTCTCCAGGTGTAGTCCGAACCAAACAGAGGTCTTCTACGAAGGGAGCTTGGAGGGAAGAGCCGTTGTAGCTACCAGCCATAAAGGATAATGCTTGTGCTCGGGTATAGACATACTTCCGGTCGGTGTTGTCAATCAACCGGTGAACTTGACGAAGAGCCTAATGACCAAAATAACATTAGTCTGGAGAAAATGACATAAAGCAGGTGAAAAATGAATAGGATTAATTGCCTTCTCAATAAAACCCGGTTTGGCTTGAACAATCCCATCAATCAAATTGTCTGCTAGTTTGACCCCCATTTTGGAAAAGACTTTTTGGTTGAGGGTGTCAAAATTAGCTCGTTTGTTGGGAGAGGCGAGGGATGGTACGTAGTTGTGAAGATCGACTTTCTTTGGGAAGAAGTGGCACATAATCTCCGCCATTAGTACTGTAAATATTTAAAGTTTAGTAAATTAAATCATTAAAATTAGATAGGCAATATGCATACCTCCATCTGCAAAATCCCTATGAAAGTTCTTAAATGGCTTCCTCGACAGCGGAATAATATCTAGCCATTGCTCCACTTTCCGGGTCAAGACTAATTCCATCGCCACCACTGCTTAGTAAGCAGGTGGAAACGACGCTGGGGACTGCCGAGCTTGTAAAATTACTTCTTGGTTTTGCAGTAGAAGCTCTAGACCCCGCCAAGCTTGGGCTACTCACACTTCCTGTTCCTACCACAGCAACTGCATTAGTTGTTGACTTGACTCGTCTTGGAATCCGACTCTTGTCTTCATTCAAGATCCGATGCGGAAACTGGCTATCTCTAGAAACTCCTCTGGAAGGAGTAAGCCCATCCGAGGAAGCAGGATAACCTGTTGAACTTGGAGGGGCTGAAGCCGGAGTGGTCCTTACCGGAATGCGAGAAATGGTCGGAGTGGAAACGCTCTTTATTGAAGGCATCAGAGGTGGGCAAGTCATTGAGTAAAGGGATTCATCCTGGTCATGCTCGTAGTAATCAGATTGAGCTGAGATTGAAGGGCAAGGCTTTGTGGAATTGCCTAAACCAGACATTTCTAATAGTTGATAATTGAACTTGATTTTTTATTTATAAATGCCACTCTTTTCTCTGAAATCTGAAAGGAAATACCGCTTGTGGTAAATCAACATCGACACATTTGACAGTTTTTCAGGAATTGCTACAAATATTGGTTACTTGTCGTGAGATATAATTTATCCAATTCGAATGGGTGCAGTTGCTACGTGAGTGATTTCATGTGCATGCAAATAGAATCCAAACGACATGGAACGGTACATGTGGACAAAATATTATACGTTTTTTCTGCGGTTTCAATTTCTCACAGATCTGTTTTAGTTGCTGTATTGAAGCATTTTAGTTGGAATCCACCGATTTGCGGTCAGCGTTGTTTCCGCTTCTCTTATCAAAATAGAAAAGCTCTTAAAGTAAATGCATAGCATAAACGTATTTTGTTCAGTAGCTTGTTCATGAAAAATCATAACGAGTAAAAAATTGCTTCATTTACCAAAATAAAATGTGAATACAATTAGTAATTTTAATTTTTAAAAAAATAATATTTTCTTAAAAATGACGGCTCTTGATCCAAATCCGGAATTAAATTTTTACGTGGTTGACCCAAAAGGGAATTTAGCTGCGGCCAACATAACATTTTCTGATAAATATTTTCTGTTAAAAATTGAAAAGATTCGAAATCCCCTCAGCCCTATCAGTCCAAAAAGCCCGAATAGCTGGAGAAACTTTTCTTTTATAAGAAGAACGAGTAGTACAATCTCTGATGTACTTTTACCGAAAAGTCCCACGTCTAAATATAACGTTGGCCATATCAATAATGAGATAATATCTTTAATTAGAGTTAAGGAGGTGAGATGTTTAGATTTTGATCCAAAATTGTTAAGTGGTCAGGCACTAAAGTCTTTGAAAACATCTAATATTTATGGGAGGAGGCCTTCGAACAAGATTAAAATTATAATAATTCTTTTTGGAAGAGATTTTAATTTAAATAAGCATACTCTTGTGGTGACTGAATCGATAAGAGTTAGCGATGAGGAGATGTTGATTGATAGGTGGCTTTGTCAATTAAATGATTTGATTGATAGGACACGATCGTTTTGCTACTTTGATCAGTTACGATTATGGTATTTAAAAGAGTTTAGGAAGGTTGCTGTCAAAAATGCAGAGTAAGTCGTGATTTGATTAATCCAATTTCCTAATAAATGCATTCAGAATAAATGATTCAGTAATTGGTTTATTCAAGTCATTATTTCCGCCTGACAATCTGGAAGTCGTTCCTAACCCGCTGCCATCACCGTGTGAATGGGGTCTCAATGGAATCTTTTACGGTGATCTATGATAGTTTTGAAAATCGTCTCTATCAGCACAACCCTACCTGGCGTAATGGTCCCATGACCCGAGAAGAATTTGACTTGACCGTTAGATACTTTCTCCACTCGCCCCAAACAATCTCCACCGTCTTTACTTCATTGATTGCAGACCCTGACCAAATCAACTTTGCCAACATGCTTAAATCTACTGACGGAAATGATCTTGAAGCAGTTATCGAACAACATCCGATTTTGAAACATTTTGTTGAAGCTGTAACAAGATATTTTACATACATTAAACAAAACTTGGGAACGAAGGCGTTACCGGAACCGGAGGCGAGAGGGACACAAGATGATACTTCGGTAATGGCTACGGACATGCTGAAGAAATTTGTGGATCGCTTTCCAGAGCAAAGTAAACTTATCCCGGATGACTTTAGCTGCTCATCTCAAGCAGTAAGTATTAAAATTTAGTACTAAAAGTCAATTTCTAAACCGGAAATATATTTTCTTTCCAGCTTCTTGACTATCTCTTCTCCGAAAGCAATTCAATCTGGGATCCAGCCCAGCTTCAAGTTACCATTCACAAAGCTCTGTAGAGTCCTACGTCCGAGCACTTCGTCAAGGGTGTCGGTGCGTTGAAATTGATGTAACAAATGGAAGTTGCAACAGGCCAATTGTCACCCATGTCAGAACTCTTACAACTTCCATTTTTGCTAAAAGATGTCCTCCTTGCCATTAAGGAAAATGCTTTCCTCGTCTCACAATACCCTTTGATTATCAGTGTGGAAAATCACTGCAATTTAAGACAACAGAAAAAGATGGCTAAATTATTTCAAACTATATTTGGGAAGGCGCTGATGACTTTACCCGATGATTCCACATCTTCCAATAGCGAGCCTCTACCGTCACCAGACCAGCTAAAAAACAAGATAATTATAAAAGGCAGGAAGATATCCTGGGTTTATGAAGAAGGCAAAAGAAAGTGCAGTAGAGACGAGACCATTCCTGAAGAAAATCCATGCGATTGCTTATTTACTGGAGAGCTATGGAAAAAATCAGACAATGGCTTCTGGAGATCCTGCATATTTGTCTTAACAAATAGCAGCCTCTTTTACACTGACAAATTCAGTAATGGTGTAAAGCGACATTCAGCCCAACTCACTACGTATAAGGGAAACAGCGCTAGGACTTCAATGGGGTCGGTGATGGAATCACCTTTGCAAGAATTGCATGTAGACCAGCCCTGGTTCCATGGAATGATTGAGGGCGGTCGAAACACAGCAGAGAAATTGCTCATGGAGCACAAAGAAACTGGAATGTTCTTGGTGAGGAACATGGACAAGAGAGTGGACAAGTTTGTCTTGAGCTATTAGTAAGTTTATCGTGAGGAAAAC
>JAHZMU010000529.1:0-26851 GCA_027743725.1 Rambutsinella grinnellia | reverse complement strand
GGAAACTACTTGAATTGCTGATAAGTTAAAAGGGGCGAGCACTTGTGCCACCTTTGTGCCATTGCACAGGGACGAATGTGAAGGAAACACCTTCAACAAAGAAAACTTTTCGTATTAGTGGCAAACACTTCAGTCATAACTGTCATGTTTCTTTATACTGTTTCCTTCTATTACATAGATAATTTTTGCGCTTTCCCCCTTCCCTTCAAACACTTTTCATGTAAGAAACAAAATATTGAATCGTACCAGGAAAAGATATATTAAATATCGATAAGATCACTTTTACCCCAAAATGCAATCACTTTTAAAGCTATCGTTTCTGAGTAAAAATGTACACATTGAACCTTTAAATATGGACTGTTTGAGATAGACATTTTGGAAGTGAATTGCAGTATATGACCTGTGAGATGGCAGTTAAGGTTCATCCAAGGCTAGCCCAACTCCCTCGTGGCCGCCTTTCCATCGATATTCCATCATATTACTTTCATGCGTCATACAACATTCAATGGTTTTTTGAAAGCAAACTTTTGCACACTCACTTTCAAGTGAAAATCATCCTCGTAAAAATGCCATAAAGAAAAGAGGTTTAACTAAAATCACGAATACATTTTTCTGAATAATGCTGAATAGTAAAAGCGAGCATCGACACCAAATAATGGAATGATTTCGAACCCTTTCCATTTCCTCCCCATCCGATCCGTTCATAAAAGTTTAATAAACAATGTCAGAAGTAAAAGTGAAGGATGTTCCTTCAGAGAAAAGGATAATTTTCTCGATGAGCAATTGCTCCAAGCTCGTAAGCTCGAACGGAGAGAACGCTCTATATAAGATGAAACAAGGCTAATTCATAACAACAACACGTCAACATAAGTTCTAGCGAGTAAGCAATCGGCCACCCGCAACCCAGCTTTCGCTATCAGCTGGGATAAAAACGGAAAAGGAAGATAAGCGAAATGCGGGCTGTGTATGAGAAGAAACGAACCCTCCAATTTGAAGAGGACAGGGTGATTCATTCAGTCTAAATTGTAATCTAATTACGAAAACTCTCATTTTCTCTGCAACTTAAGTAGTAATCCATGAGAGGGAAAAATCTTCCCTCATAAAACGCTAAATTTCTCTCTCTACAGATTCCTCTTATTAGCCACCGCCTCCCCTCCATAACTCTGTCCCACTATGGCCAACTTGTNTTTGAAGAGGACAGGGTGATTCATTCAGTCTAAATTGTAATCTAATTACGAAAACTCTCATTTTCTCTGCAACTTAAGTAGTAATCCATGAGAGGGAAAAATCTTCCCTCATAAAACGCTAAATTTCTCTCTCTACAGATTCCTCTTATTAGCCACCGCCTCCCCTCCATAACTCTGTCCCACTATGGCCAACTTGTTTTCCTTGAGTATAACATTTTGTGGTCCGTGTGGGCTCCGACTTCCTCTCTCCCTACGTGATATAGATAAAACTTTTGCTTCTAAAATCGGGTTCAAGGCTGCTCCTCCTCTTGTAAGCTTGTTAGCTTTCCCTCGGAAAATTTACAAGACTTGTGTTCATTTTCCACCCATTTCGTGGGGTTTTTAGGAGCTACTTCACAATTTCCTTTTTAATGTCTTTTATATTATATGCATATTAGTTTATAAAGAGTCTAGTCTGCCCCTTTCCCCCCGCCACGCAACATGATTTACCTTAGTTAGTGGTGAAAATAGCATATGCCACGGGGTAAGCGAGTTGGAAAGTTAAAAAGACGGAAAGGGAGTAACAAAAGCACGCATTTATTTTTTCTTCAGATATGAAGTTAGAGGGGGAGATAATGATGAGCCAGCAGAAAGCAACCCTCTAATCTTAAAACCATGGTGTACACGTTCTCATGTCAGGAATCCTATTAGGATGATAATCATAAGGCAAGAAACTTGTCTCTACTTTCCTCATTAGCATGACCTTGTACATTGTCACGCATTATTATTAGCTTAAATGCATTTGCGTGTGGCCTGTGTGCCTACTCAGGGAAAAAGTTAGATTATTCTTGTAAAAGACTGCGACAATTTATNGAGATAATGATGAGCCAGCAGAAAGCAACCCTCTAATCTTAAAACCATGGTGTACACGTTCTCATGTCAGGAATCCTATTAGGATGATAATCATAAGGCAAGAAACTTGTCTCTACTTTCCTCATTAGCATGACCTTGTACATTGTCACGCATTATTATTAGTTTAAATGCATTTGCGTGTGGCATGTGTGCCTACTCATGGAAAAAGTTAGATTATTCTTGTAAAAGATTCCGACAATTTATCAAAAGGTAAAAGGAAGTTGATCATATAGCTTTAACAATATCAGCTATTTAACTAACGAGGAAAATTAAGATTTAATGTAACCGGAAGAGTTCTTGATGGGTGTCATTATATTCAAGGGACACCGGAACTTTCTAAACGTTAACCAAAAAGGTAAAGTAAAAGCTTCTAAAGATATTCTAAAGACATTAAATGTAAGATTTACTGCTTTCAATGTATTCTCTACATTATCTTGAAAGAGATAACTTTCCACAGTTTCAAGACCAAATCCAATTCAAGGGTAAAAGCTGTAAATAAAACTTGCTTTTTATAAAAATCTAATTTAATCTATTTGCGTTCTAAAAATACTCAAGTGGGAGCTTCAGATGCAATATTAAAAGATACTATGTGTAGGTTCTGCATAGCTACACCATCATAGAATGCAGTGCATAAAGGATATTCCGTACTAGAGCTTCTGATAAGATTGAAAAAAATCTCAATGCATAATTTCATTTTCTATGCATTTGTTCATGCTACCAACATATCCGGTGTTGAATGCAGCATCACAAAGATGTAAAAATGAAAGTCTTCTTAAGACTTTCCCCTTTTCTACCCAAACTTTTGAAAGGAGTGAGTAAGCACAACGGTTTCCTGGTTTCCCCTTTCAACCCTACCCCAAAAGAAGATTATGTGGGAATGAAAAAAGGAATTTTTCCTATGCATGTGATGAAACCTTTTAGTTGAAAGGAAATCCTAAAATATGCTTTGCTATATCCTTTCCACTTTTAAGGAAACTGCTAACTGTCTCGATGAGAAAGGAACGGTCGAATGGGATTGCACATTAAGCATTGAGTAATGGAATGAAATTGAATTTCTTAAAACCTTAAATTTTGATTAAATTCTGTGTACCTTTCTAAGCTAGGATTGGGTGCAAGAAAGTAGAAAAATTAAATAATTTTTGGTAAAATGGACTGTGAACATGTACCATGTACTATTTCAGACGGCAACGATGCAATTGAAGTTTTATCAAAAGTAAAATCCTATCTTTTTCTGCATAGACTTCACAATCTTTTAATCAAAATGGAAAAGACAAGTAAGCAGAATAGAAATGCATTCGATGGGTTGCATTCAAAATAAAAATGATGTGAAACGTTTCCAGACTTCACATGTGCAGCTTTTACTTATCTTTTTGCATTTCAAAGGCTTTATATTTCCACAGAAGATTCCCAAAAGACCCATGCAACTCCGCGATGAACTCTCCGCTACACTTGATCCCTTTCATCATTTTGAAGTGAAAGTATTTTCGGCTTATTTAGCATTTAAATAAATCGCCAAAGATTTAAGCATAGCACTTGTATGCATGTAATGGCTTTTCCTTTTGCTTCTAAAAAAGTAAAATGTTCTGTCCCTTTCTCTATGTACAGAGCATTTCAGTCGCTTTCTCTTAAGTCGAATTTATTTCACTGTACTGCATTCCATAATTCTCTCTGTGCGGAAACTCCCAACCCACAAAAGATATAATACTTTTTGAAGTAGAATAATTCCTCCGAAAATCTACACAGAGTATCCCATTCAACGCTTTTAAGCTGCAAAAATGGACTGTTACTCTTCACATTCATGTCAGTGGCCAAAAAGCCCAGGCGTGTTTGTTTTTCACTCTGCTCTACATGAAATAACTCACTTCATAAAAGTAATATCCTATTCAGGAAGTGCTACGAAACTCGTATTTCGCTATATACTTTCCCCAGAGATCCATTTAAAATCTTCCCTCCTACGGTTCACTGACAAAGGTCATCATGAGTTTGTTTGTGTAGATTATGTAGTCGCGCCAAAAGTTAACTGATGAGCATCATTAGTCAGTACTAATTAGGATGGTTGTAATGAATAGAGTTCTCAACACGGAGCAAATAAAAGTCAATAAAACTTTTCCACTTTTCTTAGCATGTGTTTTGCTCCCGGAAGAGGAAGGCTTTTCTACTTGGCTTTCACAGTGTGACTTGTAATCCTCACGCAGAAGGTGGCTGATGGAATAATTTATAACGGATGCGGAAAGACTTAAAATTAATAAAATAACCAGTTGGAAACCTGCCTTGCATTTTCCCTATGATTTTCACATCATCCAATTCACTTCACTGTTAACCTCAAATATCCTTTTTTGCTAGTTGCCGCAGGCAAAACATATGTCTCCAACAGTGTTACACTTGAAAAGAAAACGGAAAGGGAAATTTGAATGAGGCAATGCTATTTCCGAAATGACACGACATATATCTGTGTTTGGCATGTAGTTCTAGTCTCCACATTGTAAATTACAGTTACATCAATTGTAATATTGCCTCAGGTCAGGTGTCTGTGCTTTCAGTAAGGAACTCGAGACAGGAAATAACAAGCCATTTCTATTTCCACCCTAAAACCTGGAACACAAGACAAACTCAACAAATACTTAAGTGCCTTCGCCCAAACAAAAATCCATGATAAATGTGTAGCTTATGTATCATTGTGCAATCTAACCATTTGCAAAGGTAAAAGCTAAGTTATGTCTTTCGTAAATTTTCAAATCTCTTTTGAGTCCCAGCACACAGAGCCTAAGTACTTCCAAGAATACTTGGATTCTAACTTCCTACATGCAAACGTACTGATTGTGTTCTCCAACTCGAGTTCTCCTTCAAATACAAAACGACCCCCAAGATAATTGTACATTATCAGACTCTTTGAACTTTATTTCTCCATTTCCAACTCTTTTTTTTTACTCTGGTGGACAGCGAAAATAGAGCATTTGGTTGCCTTTACATTTCACAATCCACCTTATTCGTTTGCATTTTAGCAATGAATAATCTGCAGATTTCTGATAGAGAGTAGTACTGATAGAAAATTGTTAGATTTGGAGATAGACCATCATAGATATTCAGAGTCGTTTGCTTTCTCCTTCGAAAAACAAAAAAGCCAGTGTCAAAGTGAACACCAAAGTTTATTTTCGTTCATGTAGGTAAACAAACGAGATGACTCCATTCATTCCCCCATTTCCTCCCTCGTTTCCCTCTCACAATCAATCGAAACTCGAGAGAAAATGGATGGCACTGCTGGGTCATCTCACCAGAGAATGGCAGTCAATTGAAACCTGTCGCACACAGCAAATCGCTAAAGTCAACCAGTTTCACATGGAGAAAAGGAGAGAAAATGGTGATTGAAGTGACCCCAAACCGTCTACTTTATAATGATCCATCCTATCCCAATAGATATATAGGAGGACTGCCGAGAAGATAAATGGGAAAAGGTGGTTTATCGCAATTGGGAATAACAGAACCAATTTAGTTAGCTGACACAGACACAGAGCATTACCACCTCGCTTCGTATACTCCCGACAGGATAGCGATGGTGGTGGTGATGACCAAACCAGATCAACTTCCTCCCATATCCTGTTGCTAGCAGTTTGACGATGGCCTATTTATTCTAAAGGGCCTTTTCATAGAAACTGCCTTAACTGGATTTTCCTTGTGATTCTCAATCCAAAGTAAATAGGATAAATAAAAACTCTCCCCTTTTGAAAATGGTATTACATCCAGTACGCACTTGACTTTTTATGAACGAAGGTCAAAACTAGACTTCAGGAAATTAAGTGCCCCGATTGAGCCTGACAGAAAAACGTGCGATTTTATGTATGCCAATTAGCGAGCATTCACTCAATTTTCTTCTGCATGGACTAAAAACTAATAACCTTTTCAATGATGGCTTTTTTGCTCAGAGTTTTACATAAGCGCTTTAACCTTCAGCCGTTGAGGCAGATAAGATATTCTCTCAAGCCACACCTCGCTACACCCTTCACTTACACAAGTGAAACTCCACATGACTTGGATACGAGGATAAAAATCTCCTTGAAATGCCATCCAAATAAATAATTGGAGTTTCAGAAATGGCAGCAGAATTACCGAAGATCTACTAACCTACAGGGAAAAATTGATGCAATCTACCACATACGTACTTTCATCCTGCTTCTTTCTCTAAATGGAAAAGGAAAAAGTCTTTCTTTGAGATAACGTGCAAGTGTGCCATATTATTCTTTCGTAAGTATACTCTCGTCTCAGAATGATGGTATTAGTAATAGCTGGTTCTTGATTCTGCCTACCATCCACTCACCCAATAGCAAGTTTCACTCATGATTTCATTTCACTCCTCCTCTACACCACAGTAGGACTAAGCTTTTCATCCACTTTTTATCCCGCTTTCACTCTGAGCGATATTTGCTAGAGAAGAAAATTTTTTCTGCTGTTTGTATACGGAAAGAGCCATATCGAATCTCATCTCTGATCTGTACCAAGACCTACTTTAACTTATCTCCTGTTAGTTTTTCTCTGGTAATAAATGAAAGGAGTGAAAAAATAAATGGGAGAATATGTTATCCACGCACATACTGATTTCCCAGCCTGATCAGAGAAACCGCATTAGTGAAAACCTTTAACATCAAGTAATCTAAAGGCTAATGGAATTTCTAACCCGGATCACATACATATTATGCAGTGGGTTTTTACATGAAAAACATTGAAAATGGGATTACTAAAGTATTCCTCTAGCGGTTTCTCTCTCTTTCTGGTAAAACGAAAAAATATTTATTATTTGATGAAAAATTACTAACATCACACTCACTTTAGTTGAGTATACATTATGGGTGAAAGGTAACAAGTTGCGTTCTCCTTACTTTAAACTTAATCCATTTCCCGGGAGGTGAGTGAGTAAAGCTAATTTTAAAAGCTTTCTTCGCCACATTGCACCACAAAATTACGAATAAATGGGATAGTCAATACGTTTTTGGTATTTCCTATATGTTTCTGTTTGCCCAACTTTATCAAGTCATTTCATATGTGCTTCCAGCAAGTATAACGATTTTCGAATAAGAAACGCAAATAAATTTTGCCATTTTCCTTTGTCGATCCAATTTCTGTTCTGGTGTTTGTACAAAATTTGCTAAATGTTAAGGCGTGATGTGAACTGAGTGGGCTATTGAACTCGAGAATTAGATTGATGAAAGTGCTAGAAATAAAAAAGTATTCACAATTTCCTCAGTTTCCTCTGCTAATTTTTTTCTACTCGGGATAATTGAATTTGTACAGAGAGAAATTGAGTGGGTGAGGGAGAAAGACATTGTTTTCACATTCTGTTTTATTTTCAGGAAAATGGGAGGAGGCGGAGCAATTTAAGGATGACTTTGGGCTAAAGCTTGAGAGCAGCTCGTTTGCTAAAGTGTATTTTTCGTAGATAATGGATTCGACATTAGATAGCTCAAATGGAGTAATTCTTCGTTAAATAAATATTTAGAAAACATGTTAAGTTCTACTTTTTACAAAGTTAAAAACATTAAATACTTTCAACTTTTCGCAAGTAGCTTTTCCCATAATTTCTTACAAACATTAAGTGTAAATAAGCCCATTTCTGAATTTATAGCACAAGTCAAATCTCCATTTATAGAACATGCTAATGATATCTCACTAGTAGCACTAACTGCACTACAAATTCCAGTAATACATCACCACTCCAGTGCACAGCGTGATACGAACATAAAAAACTTGGCACTTAAGACCTTAATAGAGAACACTGCAGGGCCACGGCTTGAAAAACTCACGTTTTGCATATAAATATTGAGTATAACTATAACTATTCATATTTTAATGTGGAAAAAGTAGCTGACACTAGAATAAATCTAGGCGGGAGAGTACATTCATCCCAAATAGAGTTCGTGCTTATATGCGTGTTCCTCCATCAACATCAACACTTCTTCCTTTCACTCCACTTCTTTCACATTCACTCTCCTTCCTTCAGAAAAGTGACAGGGAACAAGGAACGGAAACTTTTTCATTTTAAACTTTTCCCAACGACTTCTCAAATCCACCCAGTATGAGAATATAATAGTTGGTTGCAAAACCCGAAAAAGAAAAAAAACTTTGTTATGTCTATGCATACATTACCCAATATTTTTATATGCTCGTGTAAGAGAGTGGGATACTGATTTGTTTGTAGATATAATAATTTCTTCTTCGCGCATACAATAAATTCTTTATTCTCCACTTTTCTCTCGTCTCCCTCACTCCCCATGTATATTGCAAGCCCTTAAGGGAAAGTAATCTTGTAACTTTTATAACATTTCGTGTATATACAAATGCGAGAGGTTCTGGAGGGACAAAAAAAGTAGCCTTTTTTGGCTCAGGTGTGAAGGACAAGCTGCCAAGGGAAAGGATGGATGGAAGAGATTAAGAGTTTTTTTCTCGCAAAAGTTGCTCCTCTCTTTTCCTCAATTCTAGGAGGAAATAATGAATGCTCAGTTGTTCAGTTCATGTATTAACTTTCACCTTCATCATCATCATCGTCAACAGTTCCTTATTCATGGCTGAAATTAAATGAAGGTATGTCTAGGAAAGTCTGCGGATAGTCTTCTCCGAGGAAAACAAGAGGAAACATAACTCTTTCTGGTCGAGAAAGTGAAGAGCCAGATAAAAAACTGGTCTTTCTATACTCTCAACAAGATGAGAGATGGTGAGCTGAGAGAGTTTAACTTTTAAAAAGTATTTTGGAGCGTTGAATGGCACTCCATGCAAATATTTTATGAGAACGATGATACCAGAGATTAATCTCGTTAACCCAGTAATATTTTTTATGAATCTTAACAACTTCTCTTGTGTGTTCAGTGGTGGCCAAAGGAGAAGCAGAGTACAAAAGAGAGCTGAGCAAAACTTTGCTATTGTTTTTCCTTTCATGACTTTTCCACCATCATCATCTTATAAAAGAGCTAAAAGACTGAGTGCACAAGAAGCCCACTTTCCCTTAATGTAAACGAGTAGACTGAGAGAAAAAGCTGCTGATATAATTTCATGCTTTTTATCTTCTTATCAACAACAGGGCAACATTTCACATGGAAAATTCACGAAAATGATTATACTTTTTGCAAATCAGCCAAACGCAAAATATAAAGATAAATTTGTGAAAGCAACCCGTCCTCTACAGATAAGGTTTGAGCTACTTGGCCAACTAACTGGGAGCATGGTGTAATAAACAAGGGTCGTAAAATCTGTTGACCTGTAAAAATCCTTGGAGTTTATAGCTATTTATTTATACATTTTTCCACTTTTGATATACTACGTCTTTTGCAAATGCAAATGATAAAAGCGAAATTTCTTGTTTCTAGCAAAAAAGAAAGAAGAAAAATTAAGAAAGTACAACTGAAGAGCTAATGCTGCAGACAAAAACAAATTTATGTACGTGACGTAGTGGAAACTATTGTAATTTGCACCATGTATGGAAAGGACCTATCATAAAATAGGATTTGATAGAATTCAATTTACGTTTCAGAAATATATGCACTTATCCTTCTCAAAGAGAGTCTGTAATGGCCAACAGGAGAAAACTATTTCGTATGACCTTTCAAAGAAACATTTTACTTGAACCACAATCTTGTTAAAACGTAAAAGAAAGTAGAAAATCAACAATAAGATGGACAAAAATAGCTCTTAAGCTAAATCAGATTGCAATGTTATCCTTTCACGATTTCCACTCGTGTCTTATATGATAGCAATTCATTCGTGTCACTGGCCATTTCACTTAAAACCATAAAAATACGAGTGACGCGTGCTCCCCTTCCATAACTCTTCAGTTACAAGAGAGAAATTCGTAGGCAAGTGAAAACTTTTAGGATGAGTGCATACGTTTCAGTGCGCTTTTGACGCAAAAAGTCACAATGAAAATAGCACCTTTGGATTGTATTCCCCTCTCATCTAATACACTTCTTATGTTTTTAATGCTCTCACTTTCTGTTCCTCAGACACATTACTTTATTGCAACGACTTTGAAGCCGTTTGCATCCGCATTAGATGAAGAGAAAAGCGAGTTGAGCCCAAATAATATGCTATGTACAGAAGATTAAACAATCCAGTAAAGAATGGAAGTGGCACTGGTTAACTAAAGTAGTAAAAGCAAGTTTACAATCTGACTTTGTAATAGTTGAAGCGGCAGTGCCCTATGAAGCTGGAACAAGGAGTAGTAGCAGTTAAAAGATGCTACTATCTGTCTTCATGAAGAATATAAAAAAGTTGAAAATAAATTGTTATTACTGTCCAATGGCTCATGCCCAAAATGGGAAAAGCTGGTTCTTGCTGCCTAAAGCATCTCACATCTCACCCGTGTGCCGCTATTCTAAAAGCGTATGCATATAACTGTAAAGGGTAAATAGATGTTAGCTTTTTAAAAATTATTAGAGGGATGTATGTGTGCATAGTCATAACAGAAGTGGAGGTACTTGTTCCATGTTTGTGTTTAAACTTTGAGTCACAAGAGCTTGAAAAAGGCATAAAATCTCGAAGAGATTAAGACAACCCCAAAGACATTTTGGGACTTTGGAGAAGCCAGTGAGAAGTCATTAGCTTACATGAGCGTGTAGGCTTAATAGATTTACTTTTTGTTTAGATTCAAGATCCGTGCTTGCATCTTATCCAAATTTGCTAAAAGAGTACATTTCTTATGGCACGTGTGTCCGTTGTATTTTGATATGACGCCTTAAATGCCTACCATTTACCATTATGTTACAAATACAAGCAATATCCAATTCCAGGAAAATTTTGTACGTTTAAGGTTAATAAATACACCACAAATTCGATCAATAAGGCCATGTCCTAACAATTGAATTCCGCCCACCCATGTAGTGAACAGGAAGGTAAGGAAATTAAATTAAAGAAAATGTATCGTAATTTTATTCCATCCTAATGTACACACTGAATGAAGTTTGAGTTACTCCCATGTCATTCCGAACGGTTAGGTTTCCTCCTTAAATTTTATTTGGTCAGCACAACATCGTTTCGTTATTTACATTTTTTTTCCAACGAGAAACTTTTCAACCTGAGTTGTTGCTGATGAGAATGACTGGCACACGCTTTAACTCTATAGAAGGAAGGAGTCGATAAAAACTTTCTCCCAAATTATATTTGCATTTTGTAGAGAAGAAAATTTTCCACGAGTCAGCAACCAACCACTGAGGTGTATTAGACAAGTAAAATCTAATATTTGTTCTTCCCCACTTCCTACACAGAGAGAGAAATGAGGCAGGTGAGAAGTGAGAAGGAAGTGGTGTACCTGTTAAATGGTGCTAAAAAGTACGGGCATGACGAAGACAAGGGGCTTTCTCCCGTAATAAAGTGCCATTGGTGAACCATTATTTTATTTGCGGATGCTTTCTCAACTTTTCCCCTTTCCCGTGTTAAGAGAACGGAGGAAAAGTGGAACTATTATTTAAATGCTTGTAAAGTAACATTGTTCACGGAAGGAGAAAAGATTCTGGATCAACTTTAATGCTGGTAAAACAGTGTAAAAAAGTGGTGGAAAGAGTATAACATTCTAGTACCCAAAGAGTAAAGCAATAATAAGGGAATGAAATAAAAGAAAACATATTAAATGTTGTAGAGTATTTTCTCTCCTTCCACCAAGTAATTCTTTACCACCACCAACACCTCCACTCCAAAAACTTAACGAAGGGCAATAAAAAGAGAAAGAAAGTGCAGTTTACTTTTTCCCTTTCTCCTATATACTCTCGTCCAGTTCAAAAATCAAGTGGCATAAGAACATCCACTATTTATACAGCTTTTGGTGGCAAGTGGAATGGTAGAGGAAGCTCTAGGTAATTTTGATTTTTAGCTCATTTGATTCACTGGTCCGGGCCTATTACATTTACACAAGTTGCTTCTACACTCACTCACCAACTTACTCAACCAGTTCAACTTTAATTCTTTCTTATATAGAATGACTTAGGAACCACCTTATTCACAGTTGTCCTACTTGAGACCTGAGAGACGAACACAATGCTTGTACTTAACAAGAAACTTTTTTACTGCAACTATTAACTCTTTTCACCGAACATCTCATCCTTTTACCTTTCCAGTTCAATAAAGGAACTCGGGGAGAGAGTGGGTGCTATGCAATAAACTAGCTGAGTACACGTATATGTTTGTGTGCTCATCTAACCGATATTTTTTTCTAGTTCAATCTGCCCAATTCACTGAAGAGAGACTGCTCAACCGTACTAAAGGGCTGGGCAATGCCAATGCTCACTGACCGTTGGAATTTGATGATGTCTTGTAAAATAGTTTAAGAGGATTGCACACCAGGAACAGAAGAAGGAATGTCCCCTTTCGCGAGTAAAAAAGTTGACAGGGGATAAAAGAGAGAAGAAAAGATATAAACAAAATGTCTACAGGGACAGAAAATATTTAACGTTATTTTGTATCAATCAATTCCAAATAATATGCTATTTTTGTCCTTAAATTATAGCGCTTTAAGATCTATTTTATGACCTATCACGAGTAAAGTTTTATGCGGTTAATCACATTTAGTCCTACTTTGGACACTGTAAGCCGCAGTACTTAACAAACACTAGATTACTCGAGTTGGGTGATTTTAATGGCATAAGTAATGCAATGATATCAACATCAACCTGCTTTATTCAGCGTGAATGTGGTTTGTTTGTGTGAAAATTAACGGAACAAAGAGGAGTGACTCTCTTCGGCTTTCTTGACTTTTTGAATGAGACGTGAATTTCGACTTCTAAGAAAAGTTTCAAGCTCCAAAGAGAAAAGAGAGGAGGGGACACACTCCAACAAAGTTTGACAAAGTTTTTCTCCAAAAATTTTCCTCATTTTCATTTTCACTTCTGGTGAACGGTGAACCCCTCTGCTGTTATAAACAAAAGCGGTGAAGTGAAGGAAATCTTATTTTCAAAGAAATTTCCAGACTTGCACTTGAGTATTATCTATCCGCATCTGAAATGACAGATATGCAATAATAATATAGTAGAAAACAAAGTAAATTTTGTCTGGCACGTCCCCTTCCAATATTTGGAAAGTTTGAATAAATTGAATTTTAAAGAAATTAGACTGGAGAAAGTATATTCTTTTTCTGTTTGTGTACATTTTAATAATTCTAGCATCTAATGGATGTCAATGTCTCGTAAAGCATTACCAGCTCATATCTACACAAGTAATCTGATATAGTGAAATGGGATGATGATACTAAAAAGATATTTTTCTCAAACTAATGTTCTCTATTTTGTCTTTTCAGAGAAAATAAAATGTGATTATTCCCTCTGATAAATGGGATATTTATTTCTTTTAAGAGGATCCGCGATGAACTTGGATAAGGAACTAGTTTGTAATCCCGAGCCCGACTTAGAAAATGAAAAATCTAGTCATTTAGAGAGCTGTTGTGTAGCATAAATTGGTTTGAAAACAATACAGAAAAAAGTTTTTCTTCACGAAAACATCTCTCCTTTCCCTGGAATCTTTTTTTGAATCATGATTTCTCGGAAGGCTCTGTTGAAAACAAAAGGCTTAAGTTCTAACTAACTGGTTATAATAGTTTGCTATTACCAGAAAAGGAAGCATTAGGGAAAGATCCACGCAAAAAAAGTTTATTCAGTTAACTTAACGAGTCGTAACGTAATTCAATCATTTATCTTGGGAAAAAAAGAAAGATTTCCCTCAATCAGGAGCCCTTGTCTATTAGTCTTTTATCATATTTTGATGCCTTTCTCAGCCCTACGTCTTTCTACGTCTTGCCAATTCAGAATTGGAATGGGAAAAGTAAGCATTATAACTCGAAACAGCAATCTTGGCAATTCAAATCTTTTCCACGCACCACTTTAACTAGCCAATGTAAAAATGAAGTTATTTTTACGACTCGTGGTAACCAAAAAGCCTCAGTAAAAATAAATATTGTGTTACTCCTCCAGTTTAACTCGTACACTCAAAAATGCTCATCACTCCCAAGTAATCTCACCCATCCCACTAAAGATTGGTAGTGGTTTGGTGTAGCGAATCCTATTTTGTTTCGCCATCATCCACTAAATCCATTTTACTCGATGTTCAAATAGTCCTTTCTTTCCGCATTTCTCTCACATCCAATTTACCCTTTGCCTTGTGTGCTTTACGCAAAGAATTCTTTGAAAAGAAGCTGTCCATATGGCCACTATAAAAGGGAAAGTGAATAAAAGAATCTCATCTTCCTGGCATGGTATTTCCTGTGCGTGTGCCCTGCTCACCAACAGCCATCATGATCGTCTTTAGTAGTTGTAATCATGAATCGGGAAGCGCATTGAATTAAATTGGTGTCTGCGCCCCTTCTCTACTTATGTTTGTTTGTTGTGTGTTTCCTCTTTTAACTCAAAGTGAAAACTGCGAAAATGTACCTTTCTCTGCTCCATCCATTGCCACAAGTTCATTCACCACCAGCTTCTTACAACTATTGCCAAAAAAGAGGAAAATGAAAAGGTTACGGATGGATGGGCAGATGCGGTTCGTTTTTTGAGTATGAGCATTTACTCTGAGAGAGCGCATTTTTTTTCAACCATTTCGGCTGGAATTTTCTCTCTGAGCTTTCCTTTTCCCTTTGGCTTGCAGTGATTGAATGGTTAACACAGCGGCCAAGCCATACAAATGAATAGATGTAGTATATAAATGCTCCTGCCAGATCTGTTCCTGCTTCGTGTCTATTTCCATCCTCTGATCTTTTTTCTGTCGAGGAGTCAAAGCCCACAAGTCCTTTTTGAGTTCCTGCCTCTCTCTTCTTGTACACGCAGCCATATTATCCTCTTGTGAGTTTTCAGCGTGTCTACGACTAAGATAAGAATCAGAATCCGACATAGAACAAAAAAAAACTTGAGATGAAAAAGAAAAATCCCAAGATTAGGAAGATATTCCTATGAGGCTTGCAAAAACTCATTTTGTTTTTCTCTCTTTCTAAGAGAAACCACAGAGTGATGCTATGATGATTGTAATAATGATGATGTAGGGCTGGAGTCACGTGGGAATCATTCCTTCTTGCACCTGTGTGTGTTGATTTAATTATATGGGATGTTGTCTGGAGGGATGTCGAATCATCAAACTTTTTTCTATTCACAGGTTGAATCTTAAGATAAACGTTTACTTTGTATCTTTCATTTACGGTTAGTTGAACGATAGTCTGAACAAAACATGGCATGTCTAAACCAGACACATGATCAGCTCCATTAATTCTTAAAAGTTCATATTTTACTAGCACGAAATATCAATTGGCAATGACCATAGGAATTATGATTTTCGTGGGTGGCTGACCAGCAGATCTCATTTATCCAGACTAATACCATCATTTTTTCAGAGACAAAAAGTAACCTCAAAAAAGCACTAAAATGCTTGATTTTATTAACGAACTCGTCAACCACCAATAAATTGACTTAAATAGACGTAACCTTTTCAAACCCATCTAAACTAAACCATATCCTAATCCTAACCGTCAAGTACTAAGCAAATCACTCAAATTACGACAGGCTATCTAACTGGCCGAATGATTGACGTTCCTTTTTATTCTGACTATCGTGGCACTGAAGCGAATTCCCTCCAGCGAGTTGTGTAGTATTTTATGTAATCAATTGTCTATCTCTATTGTCAGTCGTCAGTCACATATCCACGTTTATAGCTGAACAAAAGGCGAAGAGAGAGAAACGAAACCAAGTATTCATCAGAGCAACCACATACTAGGAAAAAACTTTAGATAATCATATCATGAAAGTCAGTATTGTTATTATGTAAATAGCAATGGCACAAGCTTAATACTCGGAGTAATATGTCTCGCTCAAACGAAAACTTTTGTGAACGAGAAAGCATGCCCTTCCTTCCCAGTGCCCTTTTCCTGATAACTTCAAACAAAACTTTTCCTCTCATCCTTTCCTTCCGCATACTCTCTACTTTTCTATACTAATGCATTTAACAAACTTTTGTGCATTAACGTTAACACCATCTCATATTGAATAAAATCAGTTGAGCTTGCTCGCTATCGCTCCAACCATTATATCATTGTGGAGAGATGCATTTCAACAAACTTTCCTAATCCATCACTATCATCAGGTATATACATCAATTTTACTAAATTTCTACCAAAATTCCCAGTAAAAACAACAAAAGGGATGAGAGCTCAGTCAAAGGGAAAACCGCAGGAGGAAATCCTTTCTAAATTTCACCATTTGCCATATCATGCCATCCAGAATCCAATAACAAGAGTGCAATACTATATTTCCAAACTGCAATGCAATATTATATGAATGCAATCACAAAATTTTTCTTTCCCGAGAGAGAAGCGAACAAAAAGTGGAAATGGTGGAAGCTAGTATGTGCTCATATTTCATCTAAATTTTTCACCACATTGATCACTCCAGCTTTACTGGAAAACTTTGGGGATGAGGCAGGAAGACTAATAAATATCACTCTTATTTACACAACTTTTTGGCACAGGATGGAATATAAATGAGGGAGATATTTCCAACAAAATACTATCTTGTTTTGATTTTTCCTCTGAAAATATGTTCCCAACCTTGTGAACGGATCTATGGAGTTGGGTGATGTGACGTTTAGAAATAAATGTGATGTTAAAATGTCATGATGCAAAGTGCATTTTTTCCCTCTGTCTTCCCATAAACGACTATATTAGCATGATATTTGTAATATGTTTAAAGATATTTTGATAGAGGCTAAATATGGCTCTTTTTTTCATGAGACACATCATGATAATGATGATTCCATCAAATCCTCTGATAAATGTGAACATGAACTTGTGTACGTGGAGAGGAATTTTATTTTATTCACGACAGACAAAAAAGACGACACAAATGTTGGAGCTTGGATGTCTAGTCAGTCACTCAGAAACAAGTCCTCTTTATTACACGTAGTAAAAGCCATCTCCTTTCAGAAAGGCAAAGTAAAAATTTCAACAATTTTTTACCCACTAGTTCATCTTATAAAGAGATGCGTATACTGCTGTATATCACATGAGCAGATCCAATATATCTGGTAAGAAGAATCTATCCGTCTCCATTGAAAAAGTTTCTCAGGACAAAAAAAAATATGGCTAAAAGCGACAAAAAAGACTAGGACTGGGACCCAAGCTATGAACAAGAGGAAAAGTGAAAATACCATCCAACTCATAACAAGACATAAAGAAATACCTTCGACACCAGCAGGAAGTATCATGTACAAAAAAGTTTGAGAAGTTCATGTTAGTATTCCATATAATAATATCATTTTATCCAATCCTCAAGAAAAAAAATCCACACTTCATGGCATAAAAAATCCTAGAGTCACATATGCTTTTATGATATTTATAGAGAACAAGTATTATCTTCAGGATATTTTGTCTCGTGTATACCCTCTTGACTTTCCGCAGTGCCTATACTGCGTACCTTGTTGAACTACCCGGAAGGTTTAGAGTGATGATGATGACACTCATACAAATCCCTAATCCTTATTTGTCGCAGTGATATTAGTATTAAGTTCAGCTTTAAAACAAGCCATTGTTTTCTTTAAAAAAGGAAGTAAGTAAATGAATTTTGCATATAAATTACACTGTCATTACCTCACCCTTTTCGTGATGGTGATGATCCGCTCACGACTGCAAAATTCTTTGTCAGATTTTCTCTCCATCATATGTCCCCTACACCTCTTACATAATCCAAAAGACTGCTATTGGAGCATAAAAAAGTACGTAAGGTTTTTATATAGCTTATGCAACATTCCCTTTCATCCCGAAGCTTAAACATGACAAGAGAATTTTTCTCACTATGGCACGCCACAACCCCATGCAATTCCAATTGAGATAAAAACCAATAATAATTTTTTGTCCGGCTCAACTCCACCAGAGAGAGTTGACTTTACAAGGGGAAAAATTCATGATGTGGTGGTAACTACTCGATCCAATGCTGGAATCTATAATGTAGGTGTTTGGAACGTGAGTGAGTGAACATTATTGCGTTTAACTTGAGCTCTTTGATCTCACTATGTGTGTGGCAATACGTCGACAATTTTTGATGACATTTTCATCGTACAAAAAAGTCCTCTCTAGTTAAGGGAACAAGGACCCCAATCGCCCTCACAGATAGAAGAGTATTAATAGCAAGAGATGCGGTAATCGCCTCAGCATATTTTTCCTCTAGACGAAATAACCTAATGATAATAATATCGGGCTCCTTGTATTGCCTCGCTAATGTGGTCATCTGAATTCAGACGAGGTGTTCATAGCCCATTGGCATCCCATTATGATTGTACTGCATTGGACATTAACACCACGAAGGGGACAACTCTTTGTTATTAAACATGTATTGCTTTTTTACTCACAATCCACGCGCTTCCTCACAACGACTTTTTAGCTCCGATGCGACAAAATCCAAAATGAGATAGTTTTACTATTCATGGCCGTCTCGATTTTTGACGGTATTCAGTCAACTATCTTTACAAGCTTTAAAGGACAGCTAAAGAGAATGTTTTAAAAGGAAAATAATACTTAAGTAGGTTAACCACCTACCCAAGTCTGAGCTTGGGTGGTGTTTGCATGTAAAAAAACTCAAGTTGTTAACCTAAATCTTCACCTCATCGTCTCATGAATTAAATACCAACATACCTGAGCACAGGATAACATGCACTGGTTTTATTATAAGAGAGGATCATAATAAAAAGGCACGACACCCTTTTCAATCTGGAAACCCGCCCTAAAATAAACTCTTAAAATATGGATTAAACATGCTTAACTCTCCCAGGTTGTTTGTCTCTAAATAAGGTTAGAGTTTTTTAACCTGTTACAAATTATGGAAATAAATGACCTTAAAATGACCTAACAATAATGATCATTACTATTCAATGCAGATGCTACTTTAAATATGCTCTCGCTTTGAATTCTTTTCTGTAACAAGGCCCATTTGGTAAATAGGATGATTGGAAATGAGTGCAAGAAAGAGACATTCTTTGAGAAAAAGTATGCCATGTCACTACACACTTTAGTTATAATGAATTACCACGAGTAGGATATAAAATGATCCCAGATTGGAAATGAAATGGAGCCGTGTCCACCAGAATGGTAAGTATCTCACGAGAAATATAGGCTAAGGATTCCGGGTAAATAAAATGAGTCAAAAAAGGCATCTATTTATATAAAGTGTCATAGTGGTTTCCTCTTCCTAGTCTCCATTCCCAATTCCAAGTCGAGAGGTAAAACAGTAAACAGTAAATAACGAGAGTGAGAACGGCAGTCAAGATATTTCCTGTCGATATTCAAAAGTATGTATTTCCCTCTCCAAAAAATACATACATATGATATGTGTCTTCGTGACTTTTTGAATTGGGATTCTAGCGTGTTCCAAATAAATGTACGTTTCCAATCCACTTTGAATTTTTAGTGGAGCTCTGGAGCCAACCCATTTTCTACCGAGCTCACACGTCCCACCTTTTAGTTTACTACTCTTGACTTCTTTCTCTCTGCTTTCGCACAAACAACAAAACCCATACCCAATCGACATCCCATCTAGTCATCAACTAAACAGGCTTTTTACCTGAACCTAACAAACATGAATATGAAGAGGGAAACCGTGCAAAAGTTAAGCCACATGCTTACCCTATATTTCATATAGTTTTCGTAATTCTTTACCTTTCTCCCAATTCAGCTTTCGCCTCTGAAAAAGCACATGTGAAAGAGTAAAAAGATCAAATCTCACTTGTCATAAAATGTAAAATATAGATTCCATTCAATACCAGACTTCTCTCCTGCAACTTCTCCTCAGCCCATTGAACTTTCTCTGTGAGAAATGCTCTCCAGAGGATTCATTCACTGCTGTCTATGCCTAACCATTTATGTACTTTTTCTCACCGAGGCCCCATGTATTTCTTGTACAGGAAAAAACTAGTTTAGGAAAAATGAAAGCCAACTTGCTCTCCCACTCGCTCTCCTCTATCCGTAGAGAGAAAAAATGTATAAAAATCGTTTTGCGTATTCGATGCAGATTTGTGTGGGAAATTTATGATCCGCTGGTGTTTTGAATTGGAAAGTGGTATAAAATATATTTGGAAAAAAGTTTCAATTTATTTGGTAATTTTACGAAAAAAGAATGTGAGTGAGCAACTTTTTTAAGCATCATTCCACACATTGTTGTGCTCGTTTTCAAGGAGCACATTCAATTTTTTCTACTTATAGCTGTTGTTGATGGTGAAAAGGACGAGAGATAAACTTTACGATTTCTATTCAGCAAGAGAGAGAGAAAAAGCTATTCATTTTTCTCTTATAAGATGTACTTTACCCTTCTATGTTTGGAAATTTATTGTATAATTTAGCTTAAGAAGTCACCATATAATCAAGCACTTTTCTTTTGGGAGAATTGCGTGAATAAAAATATTATTTTTTCCCTTATTTGGTAACTTGACATTGTTGAAAAACGGTGGAGTTTTGAGACGATTCCAGTGCAATAATAAACACTGGGATGTACCCCAAGTCAGTTACACGTTATTAAGGAATTCAGTGTGAAGCTCATAAAGTCAGTCTTTGTTGATAAATACATTCTTTATTCTTTTGTGGTCTCATCATCACATCTTGTTTCCTTTTTTGACATTCTAGAAGGTAAACACAAGCCAAAAGCCACACTGCTTTTTACTCTAAAGCTAAAGGTTGTTACACAATGTTTATGTTTAGAGAAGGAAAAGGAAGAATAATGATTTGGAAATCCTTTGGGAGGGCTGGACATGCATTCAGAAGTCATTCACTTTTATTGGACTGACAATGGAGACCTACCAAGATGATGTTTTGTCTCTCTTTACATATTACGTGTCTTTTACTAAACCCTGAATATTACATAAATAAAATTATAGGGAGTTGATCGTGAGGATAAGCAATAATTTTAAAAGGATGACGGAAACTACCGCATATAGTCTTTAAATCTCGGTAAACTCTGTCGAACAATAATAGTCTAACAGACTAAATGACACGCTCGATGATTCTCAACTCTTCTCTGAGCTACTATTGTATTCCCAATCTTTAAAAAGGCTCATTTCATAAGCCCGCCCTACTCACTCGAATGCCGGTACTCAATCCTAAATATTTTACCCTTACGACATTTTTATGGCACAAATGCATATCTTTATTACCTTTGCATTTGTCTTAGAAATCAGTATCTCTTACGCAAATAAACGGTGCCGACAAAAAACCGCAAATAAACAATGCGCATCTGGCGACCTGCACAAGCTACTGCACTCTATATCGACATTATTCTCATCAGAAAAAAATTCACTATTCTTCCTTCCGTGTGTGCCAAATAAGCACTTCCATCAGGCAACTTAAGTGTTTTCGGAAGCTTTTTCCCATGTCTAACTACCCATGAAATGAATAATGACGAAGAAAATGAAACGCCTTTGGTACAGATGAGAGGGTGACGAAGCAATGAAAAAACGAAGATCATCATCTGCATCATCACCATCTTCTCGCACTTCTGAAACAGTCGTTCATTAATAAATGCATCTTGTTACCGTGCTTGCTTATGCGAAATATATCTTTCATTTCTTAAATATTTTTTCCCACTATAACAATAAAATGTTTCACAAAAACCTACACAATCACCATTTATCTCTCACCGATTTCCTTGCCATAATCAAATCTGTTATTAAAAAAACAAAACTGTCCTTCTTCTGTCTCCGACACTGTACATTCCAAACTTCCAGCGATACCAGAAAAAATATAAAATTCTTTACAAAACCTTTTTTATAAATATGCTTTATTATCTCCACCACGTATCTCACCCAACCACCGTCCTTCATATCATATAATGCTTGTGATAATAATGCCTTTAAAAGGAAGGAGTCGTTCCGTGTCTGCAACGTCAATTAAGGAAATGGGTGACACATCCTAACATCGCGAATGAAAGAGAAAAGTGAAACATAATATGGAATATCATTATCATCCTCATCACACCATCTCACATTCTCTAAAAGGTTGTGTGTACTTCCTAACAACACTGATATCAATTTTTTTAGTATATGATGGGAATGATATGGATGCAATATATCAGATTCCCTTTCTCCACGCGCCCACCGTTTACATCTTTTGTAGTTGTAGTTTGGGCTAGGAAAGAGAGAAAAAAGTCGACGAATCTGTTATGGATGATTCTGTCACATGTTTTTGTCACCTCCGCACAATAAATACTAAACAAAACCGACTAGATCGAGACCGACCTGAAGTATATCTTATCTAGTTGTGGATTTTTAGTTGCTAGCTAGCTAGTTACTCCATTATACAAACAGAAATACATGCGAACAAAACACGATGAATACGTAAAGATCATAAATAATGTAAAAGTGTGCTTGTATATAGATCGTTGTATAAGGATAAGATTGAAAAATGCCTGTTGTATTTCAAATAATACATGTCTGAATAAAAAATCCATCTCCTCAGCAGAAATAATGAATGCGGACGGAATACAATACAAATGTAATCAGTTCTGTTGGAAAGAGAGAAAAAGTTTTCTGGTTGCGTTATATCGTTTTGATGTGGGTGGGAGTAGGAACAAGATTCCGGGAAAATGTTGGAAAAGTGTATAACAAATGTTTGTGAAAAGAATGGAAAAAAATTCTTGTTGATAAATGCGTTTTAGGCTAGCTATACATCAGGTTTTGGAATGGGGACAATAAATAAAAAAGATCAGGAATGAATGGCTTTGTCAGCCCAAATGAAGTTTTATCCATGAGTGGTTCCTACTTATTAGGGAGTTGAATAACATCGTAGATTGGATTATTCCATGCTAATATTTAGATTGGATTGATTTTAATTGACACTGGTAATAAATGTGACAGGAAATATGAAGCTAATTATTCCAGTCTTTTGCATCCATTGCGTAAAGCCACTGACGGTTTATTGAACGTAAATAAAATTAGATCAAACAAGCAACTTTCTATTTATCAATGTCAGTTATAAAAGCAGTTGTTGGTTAGCAAATATTTCACTAAATTCACTTGAAACATCTTGAAAATCAGTCTAATAAAAGCCTTAATAAAATTGGCAAAGTATATAAGCGAGATAATAACTAAAGCATTTATTTTACACCCTGTCGTAGCTTTTTTATAGTAAAATTTGAATAAAAAGCAATACCCAAAGTAGATCTGTATTGGAGGAAGCAGTGCATAAATCAACATGAGAAATTCCTTACTCTAACGATATGAAAGCTCTCCAGGGACAATTCCCTGTTTACCATTTCCTGTTCAATTATGTCACTCTCCTTTTCACGCCAAGAGGAAGCGAGCCATACAGGAATGAAGTGGTAAAGATGGAATATATTTAAGTAAGCATATAGTCATGATGATCACCACGAATTTAATGTCGAGTGTATTTAGAAGTGTTGAAAAAACGAGCCACCACCACAGGAGCCACTCCATTCACACAATATTTGGGATAGAACCACAGCAAGTAAATGCAACTGCCGCGTTACAACTTGTCTTCCTACCTGCCTCATAAAATACTCCGTGACGCATTGAGAATCGCCTTGGGAGAGAGGCACACATTCATTCACAAGTGAAAGTGTAATATATGGAACCGAAAAGGAGGAAGAGCGAGAGCAGCCGCGAGAGAAGAATGATAAATGCTTCAACCAATCCACTCCGATATGCATATTACTTGAATATCATATGGATATGGAGAAGACCAAAGTAGTAAAAAAAAACTTTTATGAAATTGTGCTCGTCCTAACAATTCAAATCGTGAGTAAATATTGCTCGGTATGCCAAAACCGGTGGGGATATACATTTCACCAAAGCCTCCCAAAAGGGGATGATTATGATGATGACAAAATCAGTTTCTTTCATTCAGAACATAAAAATTTCCTTTTAAAGTAATATATAGCAGCTATGCAAACTTACAAAAGGTAAATTATTACCGTCCTGTTGATACTTTCTCATCTTTTACCTCGATTTTTTGGCTTTATTTCATCCTTTAAAAAAGTCTATAAATTTATAGCATCAAACACTCCCCAGCATTTACCCATTCCACATTTAAATTGATGCAGAAGATCACAATTTTGTTTGAAAGAAATCATTACGTCGTTATTTCGCATGGGTGACTCTTATTGACAATTTACTTGCTTGTGTAGCCCATCCACCTTCTTAAAAGTTATGAGTAAACTTGCTAAAACATAAATTGCCTCGTTATTTCCATAATCCTATGGAAGAAAGCTTATGATTATGCGTAACACTCATATACACAAGATTTTGAACTCGTTTCTCATAAAATATGTTTAAAAATCAGTGTTGCAACTCACAACTCACATTACAATTTACATAATTTAGAATTTGATTATTGCACTGCAGCGGAAAATGCAATTGGACAAACTACTACTGCACCTCATGTTTCTCGATTTCCGTTGAAAAATCTTCTTGAACGTGCCAAGAAACGTTGTGAGTATCGTTGAACGCTATTCTCAGCAGAGTTTTTATGATCCCATGTCTCAAAAACATTCTTGTCATTTTCCTCTCCTGATTTCTTTTCCCTTCCAGAGCTGTTCACTGAGAAGATGAAGATTGCACCCGGAATTTGTTAACTTTGATGGTGATGATGATTGCAAGTACATATGGGCTTCATCTGCTTCCATCATTGCAACATGTTCTTTAGCTTTTTTGCTTCAAAACATTTTAAGCGCTTTATCAGACTTATATTTCCAGTCCTTTTGCTTTTCTCATTTCACATAAGACTGCAATTTACTGAATTCACTCTTTTCATAGAGAAGGAAACGAAATATTTTACATTACTATTCCAATTATAAAAGTTCTTTTGATATTTTTTGCCCTTCAGAGATAATCTTTGAGATTGCATTGAAATGTTTTGACAAAAAACTTAATACTTTAATTGCATAATGCAACCTGCTTCCAAGAGTTAAATGTTGGATTTGTAGTTGAAAGATTTATTTTGAAAATGCAGCAAAACCAAGTGCATAAGTAAACGGATATCACGACAGGTTCGTGCAAACATTGATGATAGCTTCATCTTCAGATGCAGAGAATGGAAATGAAAAAAACTTTCTTGGAAAATGCAAAAGGAAAATGCATCGTCATCAAATATCACGTCGAGAGATCACGTACGTTTTATTATTTAATATCAAGTGCAGTTGCACAATATGCTTTACATTTTAGAGAAATGCATGCATAGTTTTAGGAGAAGAAACGCTTCCAACAAGATTGTAAGTGAAGCACTGGATACGTTTCCCTTTTATGTCAAAAGTTTTACGGAACTTCATATCTGCTATTTCGTTTCAGTCTTGTGTGGTGGAGTGAAACAGCTTCACTCAAACTTTTTATGAAACGCGGTCGTCAAGTTTGGATGAAGTGTTTTAAGCTTTTCAAGGAATTTTTCATATTTTTCTCAAAATTCTACCGGTGAAAAGTTTGTAAATGAAAGCAGTGCAGAGAGACTAGATGAATGACGTGTATTAAGAGAGTAGCGTATGTAACATTGTAATGTTTTAGGTGATAATCTCTTTTTTCTTTTTGTTTTCTATCCACATTCCTGGATATTTTGTGCGAGCGAACTATCCACACAAGCACTTTCTATTTTCATCCGGTTTAAGCGATTAAACTCTTGCATTTTTGCTTTACGCTGGAATTATGTAATTCTCAGGAAGGAAATTGTATGGATTTGCATAATTCATGCGGATTTCTGGAATTCCGGAAGCGTTTGTGGGCTACTTGCCAGAATAATCTTTTTGGTATTTTTGACTCGGAAATCCAAAATTTACAAGTCAGTCTAAAATGCATAAAGATTATCAAAAGGAAAGCATTTGCTCTCCCATATTTCTAGCTTAATTCCAAGTTTAACAAATAACAGCAATATTTAAGGTTAGTTTTTTAAATATGAGCATTTCTAAACATTAATCACACATTTACAGCCTGACTTTTATCCCGACTGTGAAGTACACTCCCTTTTTGTTTCAACAATAAACTCTAATTTACTCACACTGGTTGAATAGAGTCACACAGCTTCTTCTTATTAACATCACTCATCATTTTACCATCAGCATAACCCAACAATATCCACCCAAAGAAGCATTTTTATTTCTCTAACTCAAACGCAAAAAGAATGCTTCCCGTCACATAAAAAGGAATTCAAGCACAAAACTTTTGTTTTCTTTTTCCATCTCTCCTCATGAGTAATTCCAAGTGGTGCTGTGCATTTGGTTTCGGCTGTGCAACTCTTCATTTCTCCGAACCATTTTTTCTGCTGATGCTTAAAGTTCATGTACAGAGCGTCAAGCGCAATTGGAATAGTTTGGTGGAAGGAAATAGACTCCGGAATTTCTCGACATAATAAAAACCAAAAATCCTTCCTTTCCAACCCAATCCTCTGACGGCTAATGGCCCCTTTTAATGCATAACATGCATTTTTCATAAAAATAAAGTTCCATTTTATTACTTCACAAGCGCAGTTTAGGAAGTCAAAAGCGCTTCTACAAGAAAACAATATAGCCAATAGGAAATGCACAACCATATGTATGCATTACGTTAACAACAGGAGGCTATCCATTCCCTGTTTGGTTTCATAAACCAAGCGCAAATGCGGAAGCGCACCCAATACCCAAACTGGCAGCCACGTATCCTGTTATCACCATCAAACAAAAATATTCTTCCTGTTTCAACTCTCATAACTGGAATGGAACGCACTGTAAACTGTTATGTTCGCAATTATTGTTTACATGAAAGGTATGCATGTAAAACCAAAAGTTTTTGAAATGAACAATTTCTCTCTCGTGCTCAAC
>JAHZMU010000528.1:0-14298 GCA_027743725.1 Rambutsinella grinnellia | reverse complement strand
TAATTGGATGGTTTTGGTTGATTAGATTGGGTTGGAATGGTAGGGATTTGTAGGAAAGGTAGTAATTTGATGTTTTTGGTTGTTTTTGTAGGTGGAGGATTGGATTGCGGCGGAAAGATGACTTAAAGGCCACTTTTGCGAGGAATATCTGATGATTTAAAAGAGAAATAATCCGGTAGTGGAAGTGGGACAGACTATTTAGTGATTGTTATCTTGAGGCTTTACTCAAGCTACTGTTTGGGTCATGTGCAAAATTTGCAAAACTGATTAAAGACATCGGTTTGGAGTTATGCGGGTGGTTGATAGACGATCATGTGTAATATTTGCAAGACTGATTAAAGACATCGGTTAAAGGTTATGCTGGTGGTTGATAGAATGCTGAACAAAAAGGGTTTAGTGATGTGCTTAGTTATGTGCCCGTTGATGAGTATCGTTACTTAAGGAATTGTTAAGTGACAAATAAGAAGAAGTAGCAGAGGAGAGAAAATGCCTCTGCTGAAGAGCACACCGGTGGAGACTACTCCACCGGTTGCGACCCTTCCTCCAAACATTGTCGAGTTGGAAATAGAAGGAGTTCTGGAATATGTTGATGTGTATGAAGGCCTGAAGGCTATTGATAAGGTAAATAATAATTGATTTGTCATATAGCATGTGATAATCAGTGTAGTATAGCATGTAAATGTTTATTAACAACTTGATGTTGTAAATTAATAGGAGGACTACGTGCCTATCATCGTACCGGAGGAGGATAACGAGCAGGACTCTCAAACCCCTAGCGCAAAAAGTGGTAAAAAAGCGAAGAAAGGAGGGAAAGAGATAGATTTGGCGAAAGCGTCAACCTCTCGGAAGTCATGCAAACAAGAGGAGGACCCAAGTCCAACCCTTCCAATACCAATTTTCCGCGTTATCGAAAAATACCAAATGGATGAAGCCGCGCCGATGAGAACAAAACTGGAAAGGTTTTTAATAATTTTTGTAGTGAACTGTATTTAAATTGTGTGAAATATTTTATTCCAGGTTTTTCTTGAACCAATCGATATGATTTCAAGCATTCCACCTGCCCGTTGGAAGCTAGCGTGCTTTATTTGCAAGCAGAAGGGCGCTGGTGCATGTATACAGTGTTATAAGTCAAACTGCTACACAGGTATGTTGCTCTAATTATTTTGCAAGGCTATTTCCTAGAAGGGTAAATAATGCACTGTGATTGTTATTTTAGCATTTCATGTCACGTGTGCTCAGCTCGCGGGGCTATGCATGAGGATGGAAACAGTTAAACTTTCATCTGGTATCATTAGCGTAAAGAAGACAGCTTACTGTGACCCACACGCGCCTCCAGATTTTATTGCTGTAAGTAGATTGCGACATGCCGTATTTGATTTCAAAATGTGAAGCTTTATATTTAAACTTTGAATCTTGTAATATTAGGAAAGGGATCATGGCTCCCCAACCGCCCGCCAAAAGCTGAAGCAGATAAGAAAAAGATTAGCAGAGAATAGGTGCGCCCCTCCAGTTGTATCAATTCCTACCATTCCTCCAGAGCAACTTGTGCAGCTTGCAAGCGCAATTAATGTGGCGAAGAAGAAAGGGTTTATGAAAAAGGTTTACGCTTACTGGAAGCTTAAACGGATTGATCGTAGTGGAGTTCCGCTGCTGAGAAGGCTCCAGATTTCTAATAACCTCAAGTCTAGTCGAAAGTTAGAATTACATAGGGTAAGAAATAAAATATGCTTAAAGTGTTATGCTGCTGAATATTTACAATTAATATTTGAAGGGTGGCGTGTATTAATGAAAGTATTTTTTGTAGTCTGAATCCAAAAAAGAATTTGCGGAAATTACCCGTGTTCGTCAAGATCTGGAAAAGAGTCGTCTTTTATGTGAACTTACGCGGAAGAGGGAAAAGCTAAAACGTGAAGACATCTATCTAAATTGTCAGATCTGGGATATGCGAATACAGCCGTTCAACTACTTCCTCGCTAGTATTGTAGATGACCTCGTTACCAAAGATACTCAGTCGATCTTTACGCAGCCAGTTGATCCCGACCACGTTCCAGACTATCTCACCGTTGTGGAAAAGCCCATGGATTTATCCACTATGAGAAAGAAAATATTCGAATTCGAGTATGAAACTATCGCCGACCTGGAGAAAGACTTTCAGCTAATGATTGAGAACTGCCTCTTGTACAATGGGTCAGACACAGTTTTCTATAGGGCAGCACTAAACATGCAAGTTCTTGGCGGCGTTGTTTTCCGGGAGGCAGAAAGGAAACACAAGCAAACTGGGTATGAACCGTCTGGTATCTTCACTGTAAATGAGCCTCCTGAATACAGACAACTAGTTAAACCACTTGACGAACATAAGATCGTCGCCGATGTTGAATCAACCCTTGAGGATAGATCAAGGCAAAGTTTGTCATTTGAAGAGCACGAGAAGCTTCTAGAAGACCTTTTGGACAAATGTTTGGAGCTTTCTCACTCCACATCGAGACGGAAGAGGTTCCTACGGATTAAAAATGAGATAATAAGACTGAAAAGGAGACAGAGACAACTAGAGAATGGCGAGGCGGTGGGCAATGTTACGGGTGATAGTAGTGTGGAGGAGGAAGACGAAGTTGGTCAAACATCAGTCCAAGACAGCGAGGATAGCAGTGAAGCGACCGAAGATGAAGACCTTGGTGTTAGGAGCATGAGTCGCCCGGGTTCGTCAAATATTCTTCGAAGACTTAGACTCCGCTCCATCGATAAGGAACCGCAACAGCAAGCCATTCGAGTGACAAGACGCTTATCGAAATCAGCAGATGCACCGAATACTACGTTGGGTGTGTCTGAATCTACTTATGATGATGAGAAGGATGCGACAACAACAAATACGTTGCCTGTCGTAGATACGAGAGAGTCGGTGCACGGAGATCGCCCTCGAAGAGGAAGACCACCAAAGTCCTTGTCAAGAGGAAGAGGAAGACCAAGACTTGATACAACTGGACCTCCAAGAGGTATTATTACTTCAGCCTTAAAAACTAGAAGATTGGCAATTGGTGGAAGGGGTGGATTGCGCGGAAGACCAAGACTTCGGAAGGCAGTTAGACCAATCAGACGAAGTGTGAGGGTGGAGCAGCTATTGCAACAACAACAGACTACTCCGGAAAAGGAGGCAGAAGCTCGACACCCAAGCCCAAATAGTCGTCAAGGTAGTCCTGTCGGAAGAAATTTATCTCCTAGACTGAATCGCAACCCTAGTCCTGGTTCACCCAAACGATCTCTACCAACCACGTCGTCAACTTTAGCACAAGTAAGTGCACTTCATAATCAGCGAAAACGGGCTTGCCAACCAAGTCCGATTTTGGGATCTCCTTTGAAACCACATGAGGTTGAGCTATTGAAGATGTATCCACCGCTTGCAGCTCTCAGGGGTGAAGCTGGTGGCCCTATTGGGGCTCGTGAAAGACAAGCAAGAGCTATTGCTATGAATTTAATGAGATCAAAGCTCGTCGTTAGTTCCAGATCAATGGAGGCAACTGCCAAGTCAGTTGTTTGCGAAGAGAGGAGATTCGATAAAGGAAAACTGGTTGTGGCTAAGGGATCAAAGTTGAAGAAGTCAAACGAATCAGTAACTCATGGATCGGCGCAGAGAAAACCTTGTCGCAGTGTAATGGGTGCTAGTCGAGGATCGACGAGAAATTCTGCTGGCAAGAACCTTGTCAAGAGTCCAGTAAAACAAAGAACACTTCCTCAACGCAAAACAGTTGGCCCGGCTGCTGCGGTTGGAAAGAGAAAAAAGAATGTGGTCGGTGAAGCTGAGGCGAATGGACCTATGGTTGGCGACAAGTCGAATGAACAGGACAACGTCTTTCCTCTGACTAACGGATTTCCTATAATGAGATCTCCGATGAAGGGTGGCTCTCCTTTAAAGCCAAGTAAGCTTGGCGTCCCTAACAAGGCAATGTCACCGAAGAGGAGAACGAAGGTTGGTGGTAACGTTGCGAATTCAGCTGTCCGCAACAATGAGTACAGGAAACGTCCATAATCCAGTCATTAGTTCAATGTACCAATCCTCTCTGCATATGAAGAAACCTGACAGTTTCTTCGTGTACAGGAGTGGGGGAGATCATGACATCAATTCATTTTCCGAGCAAGAGTCAGAAGGAGAAGAGGATGAAGAAGAAATGGAGGAAGAAGAGGTAATATTATAACTCATTTGTTAATATTTTGTTACCCGGAGACTTAAGTTTAATTATTAATTACAAAACATAGGGTGACGAGGATGACGATGACGACGAAGTTGACGAGGAAGAGGAAGAAAGCGAAAGCGATGAAGAACAAGAGCCATCAAGTGAGTAAAAAACTTGAATGATAATCGATAGCTTAGGAATTAACTTTTTCACGTCTTTTAATTTTCAGCTCGACGAAGTTGACGAAGAAGAGGAAGAAAGCGAAAGCGATGAAGAACAAGAGCCATCAAGTGAGTAAAAAACTTGAATGATAATCGATAGCTTAGGAATTAACTTTTTCACGTCTTTTAATTTTCAGCTACACAAGACTCCCAAGAGACAGAGAATGACCAAGAGGAGGAAGGTGATGAAGACGAAGATGATGACGACGACTCTAGTGAGTCAGACAACTCATCCGATTCCGACTCATCTACGTCTAGTTCAACTTTGTACTCTGGAAGTGAATCATCGAACGCATCCTCCTCTACATCATCATCGTCCATAACGAATCCCAAGCATTTCAGTCCTACCAGAGTTCGAAAACGGCGGACTTCGAAATTTAAACAAAGCTTAATAGCAGCTCAACTAGCTCAGGGCACCGGTATTGGACCAGCTTCTGGACCAGTACGAACAGTTCGGAGTCAACTAGCAAGTCCGACAATCTCCTCCACTAGCAATAACAACAATAATATCCTCTGCAACAACAAAGAGTGGGAGAAGGATGGGCATAACTTAATTTGCAGTGATGAAGATGAAGTTGAAGCTTCCAGCCAGGGAAGTGGTGGTGGTGGAAGGGAGCAACAATTATCTAACAAGTGATCCCAATAGTCAGGTTGAGAGGGATTGTGAATTGTACATATTTCGATTTATTTTTTACTCCAACCCAGTTTTCAATTTGTGCCAAAAACATACACACAACTAAAGCTGTTGGCATCTAATCGTCCTACGTAGAGAACAAAATAGTTACTTTCTGTCTTTTATTACAAGTAATGCTCAGTATTCCATCATTTTGTTCAGTTTTCAGATGAATCTCTAATTATTGTTTATTATTTTATAATGTTTGTAATTCTTTTACTAATTAGTTAGGATTGTGGACAAGCTCTGCAACCGTTTTTAAGTGATGTTGATGGTGATTTTCTACTATAATGTTACCGATTAATAAATAAGTAGGTGTTCATGAAGTGGAAAAGCTTTGAAAACTATTCTTCAAGTTTTCAAGTTTCTATTTTTTATATTGATCTCGGCTCTCTCATTTCCGAATGAGATATTTTTCTTTTAAAATTCAGATTTTCGAATCCTTTCATTGATTCAGGTGATAGTTTTGAAAAAGTTTAGGATTAACTCGTGGCACAATTAATTCGTCTATATTAACAGCAACAGCTTTAATGTATTTTTCATTAAGGGTTTCAAACTTTAAAGTATTCCAAAGTGTATGTTTCCATGTAAATAGAGAGAGAGGAAATGGGTGCGTTTTATTAAAAATTGACTGTATGAAGAAAAATTTTCTGAGAAAATTCATATTCTGGTAAAAAAAAAATATCACTTAAATGTATTAAGAATTGAGGGTACAAAATTAAAATAAGGAAATGAGAAGTTTTTAAAGAAAATGGCTTTTAATTGTTGTTAGTTAAGTTTAGCGTAAGTGTAAATATTTTAGGATAGATTTTTAAAATTGAAATGACAGTTTTAGCTTTTAGGAAAGAGTTTTTATCGATGGTAGAGTAGAGAGGAAAGAAGAGAATTATGAATTTTATGAATTATATATATAATTGAAGCCATACCAAAAATTACTTAAATGGCTTTACTATATAAAAAATTGCATGAAAAAAATGTGTTGGAAACGGACAAGTTTGTATAAAGTTCCATCGTATGGAAGTTGTTTAAAAAAGAGAAAGTTATTATAAAAAGAAAAGATGTAATAAAATCTTTTTGAATTGATAAATCTAATGAAAATGGTGTTTGAACAATTGAAGAATTTATATTAAATATTTCATTTATTCCATTTAAAGCTTGACATATTTGGTTTTTAAAAAACAGGTGCATTCATAAATATATTATTACAAAAACTTATATAAATAAATTATGTTAAAACTAATAGTCATGTCTATTTAGAAAGGAAAGTAATTTCATTAGGTACATATTTAAAGCATTTTTTCCGTTGCGGTTAGTATAAAAGGTGATGGTTTTTAAAAACTTTTTAAGCAGTAGAAAAAGAACACAGTGGTAAGAAAGTACTTGGTTTTTTTGGAAGTCATTTAAAAAATGACAGAATATTTAAGAGTATGTAGAGCTTTCTTGTTAATAATTTCTGGTATAATTTCTTTCACCAAGTGGAATGCATTCTGAACACAAGTATTTGTGGAGAATTGTTACCTTTTAAAAGTTAAAAGCAAGTCATTTCATATACTGAGTAGGTTTGAAAATGCTGATGGATTGTAGTGAATACTGATGGATGATATTGGAGAGAGATTGTGTAGATTGGAATGTGTTTGTCAGGTTGTCATGGGCTAAAAACTAGTTAAAAATTGGTTCATTTCGAAGCAACATATTCGTAGTGATGAACATAAGGTGGATAAGTGAATGACTGGGAGACGAATAGATTTCCCTGAAAGAAAAGAATATTTATTTAGATTAAATGGGATGAAATTATAAAGTTTTAGTTTACCTCGGAATGTGGTAGAAGCTCATGAATGGAACAGCTAAGCTGAGAAAAGTCCGGCCTTTCATCCCTGTTCAGCTGCCAGCAATGAGATAAAATCTGGTAGAGAACGTCCCCCATCATTTCTATCTGATTAGGTCTCCCCCCACGGGTTACGTGACGAGAGAGATCCTCCGTCCGGACATCGTGGTAGGGAGTTGCGCCTAAAGATTAAATATGCAATTTAGTACTTGAAAATTATGTTGAGAATAAAATTATTACCAAGAGCTGCAATTTCCCAGAGCGTCACCCCAAACGCCCAAACATCACAGGATGGCGTGCACCTATTTTGAAATTGCTCCAGGGACTTCCATCTTGTGTAATCTTTCTCTCCATCCAATGGATTATTTTTTAATAACCCAAAGCCAGTCAGTTTTGGCACCGTAATATCTCCTGTGATAAGCACGTTGGTGGTAGTCAACTGGCCGTGTGTGATCTGTCGAAATTGTTCTTGGAATTAGTTGTCTTTTAAAGAGTAAAATGGCAAATCTTACTTTATAAGAGTTAAGATGAAACAGCCCCTCGGCAATATTCATGGCACAAAGTAGTAGCTGGTATGAAGTCACATAATGTCTCACATCCCCCTTATTATTCCCCCTTGCTTGGAGAAGCACATGCTTAAGCGGTAGCTTACCCAAGGCCCCCTCAACTGCTAAGAAGATCTCCCCACCCGTATCAGTAAACCCCTCTAGTTTCACTACATTTTCATGCTTATCAATCCTGACAAGCTCGTCGAGCCACTTGAAGAGGAGCTCGATCTCCTCCAAGTTTTCGTTTTTATTTGTGTCTGAAGTGACAGACACGAGGGTAATTGGAGTCCTAGTATTCCTCATTTGGGACAAATAAACAGGTCCACCAAAGGCACCTTTCCCCACCAACTTGAGAACAGAGTCGTGCTGCTCATCCCCATCCAAATTAATAAGACCTGGTACATCCACCGACGTCCTTGGCAAGTATTGGACAGGTTTGAGTCTATTTAAACAGCGCGTTTTGACATCCTCATCGTGCACAAACCCTGCGTGAGTATAAGCCCCGTTTTGATGAACACTCAGGGCAGCAGCGTCCGCAAGACCTTGCAGGAAGGAAGTGGAAAATGTGAGGTCTGTCGATGCAGTAGATGTGAGCTGCCGACTTGTCTCACTTGGACTTGTGTACTGTTGCAGAGGTCTAGTAACTGATGATCTCCCTCGTCTCCTCCTTTTCGGTCGCCTATTCATTTTTAAGGTGACGTAAAGCGCAATACAAAGGAACAAGATGCCACTAGTGACGCCAATAGAAATCCAAAGAAACATAACAACTGCGGGACTATCCTCTCCAATCACTTCTATTCTTTCTTTGATTCCCCCCTCGCCTTTTTCATGATGATGGTGCCCATCATCTCGAACGAACGCGTCCGCATGCTGATTATGACTCGTTATGGAATAAGAGGATTCTGTGAAGCCGTCCATGGAAGAGACTATGCCTAATGCGGGATGCCAATGTCCATTGTTTGGCATAGGCCCGTTATAAAATCCGCCATAGTAGCCACCATTCCCTATGATGAAATCGGTGGGAAAGTCTTCCGGAGAGAATTCAGCCACAGTATAGTAGGGATATCCGATGGTCATTGATTCATTCCATGTGATTAATCTGTCCTTGTTAAAGAAGGGGGTTTGGTGCTCATCAATCACCACAAGCCTATAAGCTGAAACAGGTCCTTTCGAGTTATGAGCTCGTTCCATCGTCACTCTCATTTGTCTCTTGTTATGCCAAATAACACGGGGCGATGGGGGTCTATCTGGAAGCCCTATTTTTGACCACATCACAGCCGAAACAGGCTTCCCTGAACCTGCCGCGTTTACAGCAGCAATCGAAACATTATATTGTGTGGCTGGTGTTAACCCGACTAAATAAGTTTTTAGTTTGGCTGAAGCAGAAACCTCCCAAGATTGGGGGAGAACCCTCTCGTGTGAGTAAGAGAAGAGGGGATTTGCACTAATCTTGTATTCCGTCAGTGGTCCATTCGTCGCCAGAGGTTTGCGCCACGACAGCCTTAAAGCATTTTCCGTCCTCTGGAGTAAAATGATTTGTTGGGGTGATGACGGCACCTTGAATCCCGTATCGTAGACTGTATACGCCGTGATTGATCCACACCCGAAGCTAGCCTCTCCACTACAGTTTGAACACCGACCCATTCCAAATCGGCCGTAGCTACTTCCGCACATGCAATCCAATCCACTTTCTAACGAAGACGAAACCCCAGCATATCGGAAAGAGTCCATGAAACAAGTTGCTACACAATCTCTAGGGCCTGATAAATGTCTATCAGTGGACAAAGGCGAGTACCAAAGATCAAGGAGGTCATCCGCTGCTATTGCTACTGTTGACTCATCCTCTCTCGATTGAGAGCCACCTTCCCCACTATTATTATTTAGGAAGGAAGGAAGCCCCGGAGGTGTTGTCGACGTTACACTCTTCTCCAAGAAGGAAAGTATACTGAGTGGGGTACTCGATGTCGTCCCATTCTCTCCTGTTGTATCATACTGCAAAAAACTGGGAAGAGTTGTCGAGCTATTCTTCTTCTGAACTACTTCCGGCTGCTGTGGGGGCACCTTTTGGAAACATCCTATTTGTTCCAAATCCAGTCCTATTCATCCAAAACCATTTCAATTAGAAACAAATTCTCCAATAACTTTTTTATGACATTTTAAGCCACTTCATACCTTTAACTTCGCGTAGACACAATGACAGTGACAACACAACCACAGCTAATCTCTCCCTTCTCCACCTCCCATTACACTTCTTTGTCAACTTCATCTCTCTTTTAACTTTTATCCTACATTTTAAAATACTATTCAATACTGCTAAAAATTATTAATCAGTTCTTGAAATGTCAAACAATTTCTTCCGATCTGCCATTCTTGATCTCCCACAAGTGTCATCATTCGAATCTTTCAATCACAACTTTCCTTTAAAAAAAAGAGCTGACAACACATTAAATTTTTAAGAGATGTGCTCCAGCTTTTCTGGAGAAAAATCAATATCCTATTTTTACACTAAATCCCTCCAGCAGTGGCTGGAAGCACTCCATTTGTTTATGTTATGGTGAAGCGTTTATTCGCTTTCTATAGAGTGAAATGAACTTCGCATCCCTCCTATCTTTCCAACCCTTTTTATTCTTTATTACAGGTAAATTTCTACAAACACTGGATCAACCTACCTGTTTCATATTCTCATGAAAAAAAAGCTCAAAGCCCCCTCTTTTAGTTTATGCAATTTTTTCCCTAGCTATTTAGCATGAGAGGGTAATCACTTTTACTTTCCTTCAAGAATTATCTCATTGTTGTCAGGAGGATGGCCGGCAGCGTCCTCCGTTTATACGCTTATTGGTCAACTTGACAGTGACAATGATGCTCTCCGATAATGTTGAAGAGTTCATGTAAAAAAGCGCACGTTACAAGCTTGTGCGAAAAAAAAGTTGCAGGAATAACAAATTCAGGTTTTCTTCTCCGATTGACAAAGACTGGTTGCACAATTGTGAGCTCTGAGCTAACCAGTTTAGACGTTTCGGTTTGTTACAGGCAAAAATTTATGGAATAAAATAAGAAACAAGAGCAGAGCAAATAATTGAAAAGGGCTTGGCTTTTTCATACAAAAATTAAAAATAAAAGTGTCCTTGAATTTTTTTTTGAAGATTAGATATGGATATATGTAGCTTGGCAGAAACTTATTAATAAATTACATAACCTGCTTGGGGAAGTCTGAGATTACCCTAAATTTTAACTCTTGTTATCTTACAAGGATTTGGGTAAAAAATGGAGTAAAATGATAGCCGTTCTAAACCTGTACGTAATACAGTATTTGGTAAGATTTAATGCATTTTTAGCGTAGCTTCACATAAAAACTACAAACTTTTGTTAGGCTATCTTCCGGATTTGGTTCATTTTATGAAACAAAAATTCCCACAGATAACAGCGTATTATTGCCAACAGCTTCTGGTACAGCCCTATTGATAGGTTGATAACAATCAGTACCGGAAATGACGTAATGCTTTGTTAAAATCGACGAGTTTTTCAAACCAGCAACTTTTTCAAATGCTTTGTTGAAATGATTAGAGTCGGAAAGTATTTGAAGATAATTGCAAAAAGTAAATTTATTTGAAAGGTACCATTTCTTTTCATTTTTTACTAACAATTTTTTGAAATAGGCGAATCGCCTGAAAATTTTTTGACAACCAATTTTCAATTTAACCAAATAATAACCTTATTAGTAGAACCCCACGGGAAAATTTTATATGAATTGGGTAATTAAATAGAAATATTATAACCCAGTTATAATTCTCCTGATGAGTTACGTTACAAACTGAATGAAATTATAAATCGTGATGACTATAACTTAAGGAAATACCCAAACTTATACAAATTTTTAATCAAAAAAATTAAGTAAAAGTGTGCTCGTGTAGCATTTTATCTACCATTTCATATCCAGTTAAACAAACCAGCTCATGCTCGAGAAAAAGAGAAGAAAAAAAACTTATCAAAAAATCTAAATTACAAACTTATTTTTAAAGACTAAAATTATATCATATTTCAATGACACTGACATTCTTCATTCACCAACTATTGGAAACAGAATACCCTTAATTATTTGCTGTCACACTGGCAAATATATTTGATAGAAAAGAATAGCTATTTTCACACGTTTTTGCCAATTATTGGTACCAGCAAAAACAGCAGTGCACCGGCACACTGAAAAGTTACTTATTGGTGAATGAGTAGCGAAGATTTTAATCTGAATAATTACATCCCGTCTTATCTACATTTAAGAGTATCATTAACCATGCATAGGAATAATAGTTTTAACTAATCAATTAGTTATTATTATTTTTACCAATTATTTGCTCCACCCCCAGCTTATGTAAAATTTATAAGTAGCTTCCGCATGTTTCTTAAATATTAGGCGAATAAAAATTTGTAATACCTTTTTATTCACCAGCTCTATTTATTAATTGTAAATAGAATAAATTTTACTTTACCAATCTTATAAGCTAAACACGCTCGGTTTGTCTCGAATGCCTTTGATCTTCTCGAAGTAGGTCTTTGAAAATTATTGGCTTGAATTATGTAGCGAAGCTTATGAAATGAAACATGTCATTGTTTGGCAGGCGCTATTAGCTTCACTGCATAGGTACTAAATACAAGTAAAATTTAACCCTACAAAACAGTGTTTTTTCTGAGGTATCACCACAAAGAACCTTCTAAATTAACAGCATTAACCGGTTCTGTAAATATTTTTCTGGCCATTTATAATTCAGAGAAATCAATCTCTAATAATAACTACATCTACTTAAAATTGGTAGTTACGGAGTACAGTAATATTAGTAATTATGCTCTTAGAAGTTCAAACTAAATGCAGATCTAAAAAAAATTAATATTCACGCATAAAAGTGGAAGAAGAGAAAAGACAAAGATGATTACATAAAAAGTCTAGAGGTGAAAGAAGACGATCACACACGCTATAGTTGGTATGAGCTGCGCACAATTTCTGCTGCAATTTCAACGCGGTTTAAAAAGGAAGTAAGTGTTTAAATGCAGATCTAAAACAATTAATATTCACGCATAAAAGTGGAAGAAGAGAAAAGACAAAGATGATTACATAAAGAGTCTAGAGGTGAAAGAAGATGATCACACACGCTATAGTTGGTATGAGCTGCGCACAATTTCTGCTGCAATTTCAACGCGGTTTAAAAAGGAAGTAAGTGTGGAAATGATATAGAAAGTGAAAGATTAGTTGGATTATTTAACAACAGAAATTCAGAGGTTGGGATTTCGCGTTTGAAATGTTTTTTTTATTGAAAGGAGAAGACTTATTAGACTGATAGTGGAAGAGTTCCAGAGGTTAGGATCGAGCACCACCTAAGCAGTAAAGGAAAGAAGTTTTTTTTTTGAAGATTTGAAGCTTTTTGTCTGCTGCTTTTACTGCTGCTTACACTCTGAATTTGCTTTAGCGTTATCTCGCTTACTACTACGATTGTAGCGTCCTCCCCTTCCGGCTCCTCCTCCACCACTAGCTGGGGGAGCGTTGTCCTCTTCTTCTTCTTCTTCTTCTTCGCCATCGCTTAATTCTTCCTCCTATAAATTTTCAATTATTAAGTTAATTAATTAATTTTGAAAACTAAAGAGCTCTACCTCATTTCTTTTAGTCTAAACTTCTTACCTCCTCTTCTTCATAGTCGTCTTCAAGGGCTTCGCCCGTAAAAAATAGAACTGCTCGTGGCACAATGCGTTCCCGGATGTATTGGCCTACTTCGAAATCGTTGGTGAGACGAATTTGGGTTTCATCGTCAACCTCAGCATCATCCGTCACTAATTAACAGATAGGTAATGTTTAATCTAATAATGATAGCATTTCCTAACTAATATTTATAAGTACCTTCAGGCGGATTGAAGAAATCAAAGAATGACGGCACCTCCTCAGTCTTGCTCACCATCCGAATCGCTCCCCTTTGCTTATGCTTTTGCTTCTTGCGGACTACTTTAATGGTGACATTCTTTCCTTTGTTCCAATCTATTTTACAGCCCTGTACAGAGAATTTTCATAATTGATTACTCTACCTCGTACGATTTGCGTAAGTAAACCTTCATATTTCTAACTTACTGAGCACTTAATTATTTCTGGGCCTTCAAACGAAAACGGATCTTGGTTATCAATTTCACATTTCATTTCATACGACTTGGTCAGCACTTGGTTGGTGAAGTATTCATTGGGCGAGAAGTGGAAAAAGAGCTGGAATCCCTACAAACCAAAGCAATCCCGTTTGACACAAACTATTTACGAGCCTGAAAATAATATGTGGTTAATTTTCAATACTTACCATTGGTTGTGTGGTCATTTCAACCCTAATGTCAGTGAGATGCTTCAAAATTGGTACATCATGTTCCTGAACCATTTCCGAAAGCATTTCCACATTTCTGAATATAGTAAGCCAAAACTCTGGTATTCCTGAGACGGGATCCTTGCTCCTGTAACAATTCATTTAAGATTAGAAGTACATTCTAACCTACTATTTCTATTCTCAATTAAATCTTACTCTTTTTGATCATTCTCAAGCTTCAGTTTATTGACAGAGTCGTTAAGATCATCGGTTTCGGAGTCAGAGCCTCCCAACGAGAAATCACATTCAGCATCCGTTGGCTCGTAGTTACCTAACACTATGTTTTTCCGCTAAAGAATTCAAAGCATTTAATTAAACAAAGTTATCCCAATGGTTTTCCCAATTTTATGATTTACACAAACCTTTTCGAAATGACTTGTGTACATAGGTGCATATTTGACTTCTAGCTCATGCATCTCCCTAAAAAACTGAGATTCTATTTGGGTAATTTCCACCTGGATCTTCTTCAAAGCCTTTATCCT
>JAHZMU010000527.1:0-12554 GCA_027743725.1 Rambutsinella grinnellia | reverse complement strand
TTCTCTCTCCTATTATTAATCGTGTAGGGAGTTAATGGTAGCTTAATGACTTGCCTTGAGCCTAGTCATAATCATTATCATCGACGTCTAGAGAAAAGACGAGGAGACATATCGGACTGACTTTGGCAATATTTGAATATCTTTCTAACCAGCACTTATTGCATGCTACTAGTAAGTTTAGCCAATTGTCTAAAATCCTTTCAACGTGGTGCGGTACGATATTGACAGACAGAAAGAGTGAAGGTTTCAAAAGTAAGTCAGTCTGTTGTTAAGAAAGTGCGTACGTAAACAAAGCAGTTTCGTATCATCTAATCTAAAGGTCATTTATTTTTGCTCATCAGGCACGTTTTGGCGCAGCTTTCGTAGTAAATTGTATTAAAATCGGCAAATAGCCAAGCAAAATATCAAGAGTGAGTAAGGTTTTGTAGGAAGAGAAACCTTGCATATGCGTATTCATTGCTTTATTATGGCATATCTTAAACAGATGCCTGCATTAATCAGAAAAAGTAAAGGGTCTTTACTAAAGGCATGCAATTGCAAACAATTTCCGAATTTTCTATTTAATTCATTTCATTGGGATATACCTAAAGCAAAATCTGACAGTTTATTCCTTACTTCTTTAACATCAATGGTATATTATACTCCTTCCAATTCTACCTCTCACTTTTCAGAGCTTTTGGAATATGAAATGAATATAAAACTTAATGGAATTTCATCAGTTTCTTTTCCAGACGTCTATGATACTTTTTATGCTATCACACGCAATGGCAGAAGAAGATTACGCAGCCATATAATCTCGCTCTAAGCTAGTCACCGAAAAAGTATTCAATGTTGCGTACAATTTTCACTGATATTCTTTTTATAAATGTTGTAAATTTTGCGGATTAATACGCAGACAAAACAGTAATTTAATAATAAAATCCTGCGAACTCTTGTAGACATGAACAATAAAATCTGATCTTGCGAAGGAGCAGCCATCACGCACATTACTTGAGGCGTACCAACAACAAACTTCAGATTCTATTATTAAATATTTCATGAAAAAGATAATAAAAGAGAAAGCAAAAGTAATATCCTGTACGTTAACCCGCTTGTAAGTTGGGCTATGAAATCACTCGAAAACATGTTAATAATTTGTACACCAAGTCCAGTCACTACAGAATTGCATTAATACATGTATGCAAATACTCAAACCTTTTTTTACAAAAAATGTTACACAATTCCCAACAGATCAAAAACATCTAGGTGTGTGCTCCAGCTCAAATAATGAAAACTTTTTCCTACTATTACAATGTCGGCAACCTTCTATTTCTTAACTGTCTAGACAAAAAAGAACGCTTTTTATATCATGTATGTATCTCTCGATGATTTGCACCAAGTGATAAGTTCAATTTCATCTATTTTTACTCATAGTTTTAGTTTTTTGCCCTTTCTCTACATGCCTAACACTGGCAGCAAGATACGAGAAATTCCGGCGAGTGCAAAAACATGAAGTTCGAGGAAATTTGTGCTTCACGCACGAGAAATAAGTAAAAGCACTTACACCCGAAAAAGTGCGCAAACAGATGAATCATCTTTATCAGACGAGAAAACAGTCGTAATATTTCTTATTTCAATATGCATATCTCCTCCAACATGAATTGGCTTTTTAGAAAATCTCACGAGATTCTCGTTTTCGTGCAATGTACATTTTATTGACTTCCCCTTTTAAGGTTTTTAAACTTATATAAAAGGAAAGTCACTAATCATGTTGGAGAAAATGATTTAGTGAAGCAGTAGAAAGAAGTAAACACATTTTCAAGGTGCCGTTGCTTTTCCATCTATAATTGAATTCGATCTCATTTCCGTTCACAACGGCAAAAATGTATCGGATCGTGATAAGAATTGTATGTACGGTGAAATGGGAAATTATTAACTAACTGCAGTTGAACGTTCCAGTTTTGAATAAATACTTATTTAAAAAACGCCAAGGCCATTTCTAACTGCAAATAGTACTTGTTTTGTTTAAAACGTTTAGTATTTTAAAAATCAACTTTCCAACTTACAGGTAAACATTTCAAATGATCTGGTACTATTTATATTAACAATTAACTAGAAAAGGAAATGTGAAGACGTGAATTACTGGCCATCTTCCCTTCTCTAAAATGTACTTAAATTCATCTTCCAATACACCTTCCCTGCGAAAATCTACCCGTGAAAACTAAGGCAAGTCCCTCGACTACTTTTTCCCTTCTCCCTTGTCCAATTTTTTCCATGTCATTTCCCTAGAACATAGGCAAAAATTGCAAGGACGAGCCTCACCGTAATGTATTCTCACGTCGGAAGCATTTGTCAAAGTTTCTGTTTTACAGGCTGATTCCACTCCTCCTCTTCCTTTCTCTTTGGGTTTCTTTTATGCATTGAGAAACTAGTTTTCACTAGGTACTTTGCTAAAAACCTTCACCTTCTCCAGCTCTCGCTTTCCCAAGACAGCTAGAACTAGTTACCTACAAAACCTATTCCCGATTACGATATCCCCTCTAAATAGCCCTACTTTATTCACTTCGGTATTCTTCAGAGGGGTTTCGCTATATAGAATTTTCATTCATTCAATTTGACTCTATAAGAATTGCACATCTAACATTATAGTAGAACACTGCGCCATGCTTGAATTGAGTCAATGGGGAAATCCAAAAGTCAACGTCAAAGGTATTTTGTTCTCTGGAGATCTCTCTCTTTCCACAGCTCTCTTACTAGTTTTGCAAATTCTGCACACAAAAACTTACCCTTCGTGTATGAATAAAAACGGATGATATCAAAGATGATACGATATTTTTCTTCTTGAGGAAAAAGGTGCTCTTGGTTCATGCACTTGTAAAGAATATTTATGCCTTGCTTGATACACTCTCATCGCTTCAGATACACTTTTTGCCACTTTTTGCAAAAGACGCTCTATCTGTCCTTCAAACTGACTTGTGCTATATTACACTTTTGTAACTGTTATCATTTTTCATATCATTTATGATCCTTGACGTTCCAAACAAGAGTATGGAAAAAGCTTGGAGAGAAGTTCAAAGGAAAAGAATAATAGAAGTGTGTGATCCATTTTTCCTCCCTTCCAGCTATTTATTATGTTGTAGTGGTTGTCTGTTATCTTGTGGAGGAGCGTAAATGCACTTTTGCACATTATACTTGACACCTTTACAGCTGAGCCTTTTACACATCATCGCATTGAGTGAGTAGTTTCCTATTAGTTCCAGCGCATGTTTTCTCTCTCATCGTCAATCGCCCTTTTTATCAAACAAACTGGAGGCAAAAACATTTTCTGTGCCAGTTGGCAACACATAGAGCGATGCAAAGTATTGAAAATGTTAGGATTTATAATATCGTTCACATGTAAATTTTTTTCTGACGTAATACATTTTAGAAAAATGATTTATTCAGTGTGACTCTGTCAAAAATGAAGTCAACAGTGCTGAATTTAATACTGATACTATACATTAAAGTGAAAGAAAATGCCTGAGAGAATTTAGAAATTCATGGCTTCGACGAGTTGTGCATCATCTCGTAAAAATTTCAGCTAAACAAAAAGTTCCTTTTGTTAACCGATACATTTTATTTTTAAAATAATATGAAATATGCATGAGATACCTTAACAGGATCATTAGCGCGTTATACTTTCATTCTTTGTATAGGAAAGTCACATTGATACGTATAAAAACGATTGTATTTAGCAAGATCGAACTACCAAATAATCTTTTCTTTTCTCCTACTTACACTCGATGGTTTTTTGCTGCTGGACGATCTGATCTATAGCTTTTTGGGTGAGAATCCTGGCAAAAATACTGCAATGATTTATGAAACTTTTCACCATGTACATTCTCAAGTGGGAGATTTTGTTACGCGGAATCCGTAAATATATTCTAGATTTTGATAACTTCCATTCTTCTTACATATTAAATAGCGTATGAAATATGAAATTCACTTCACATTTTGCCCTCACTTCATAATAATCATATTAGTGCTACCTCATGCATAAAATATATCCCAATTTTTGACCTGTCACTAGACATGATTACGATATGAAAATTTGAAACATTTCTCACTACTTCCAGTTAGTGGATGCTATTCCATAGTTTTTCTTATTGTAATATTCAGCATAATGCAATGGAAAAGAATCCCGCACCTATTCTTAAATTACTGGAGTGGAAAATATTGTTCAGCACATGAATTATTTCAACACATTCGGAATACCAAAGTCGTGAATAACTTTTCGTAAACCTCATTTCACTCCGTGATAAGATTAATCATTACAAAACCAATTTAGGTAGTTTTTGTTGTTCTATGTCAACTTATCAGACAGTGATAGCCCGGTAGTAAATGAACTATAGATAAGAGGAGTTCCGAAGGAGTAAATGCGACTTTACACAAGTGGATATTTTATTTGTTACACAATTCATCTCGCAAAAGTTCAAGAGGTAGAAAACAATTCCGCAAAATTGTAACACTGACTTTCAGCTTCTAATCAATGATTAAATCACTCCGTCAACATTGGGACATTCTTCTTATTCTCTTGTTCCTCAAGTGGAAGAAATATTTTACGATGTGTCTGAGACTTCGACAACCACAAATGTGATTTAGGCCATGAGTTGAGTGCGATGAATGATGACAATCGTGTTAGCTATATGGTCTTCCTACTAATGCGCTTTCCAAACTGTGACAAACACGAAGCACTTACTCCATTCATCAATTATTTACAGGGGACAAAAGCGAAGTCGGTTCATTAAATAAACATTTCACACATCCATTCAAAATCTAGTAGAAGAGCACAAAATAGAATTTTTTGGCACTCTTCTCCCGTTCCGTCAAAAAAGCTGCAACATTTCCATTTTTACTATGAAAAAAGTTTCTACAGACTTTCCTTGAGAAATCATTGATGGCTTTAACATCACCATACACAACATGACATTCAACTTAACCAATAAACTTCCCACTCATTTCTGGCTGCGCATCAACAAACGGAATGTGAAGAGGCTGTTACTTGCAATTTTCATATATTTGGAATTTCGACCAACTTTTTCCAGAGCTCTCGATATTGAATGGAAATGAGAACCCCGTCGCAATCCATTATCGAGAGAAACTGAAAGAAGTTTTACACTGAAAGACTGCCACATTCTCTCGAGTAAGATTCGAGAAGACAAGAGGATACTTATGAAAAGTATCAACCAACTAGGTCTCAAGTTAGTGCCATGCCACAACCAGAGCATCTACTTTCACAATCAATGTTTGCCCTATACGGGATATTACTGTTGGAATGTGTGTACTTAAGTCACTTCCATTCACTTTTTCTCAAAGAATGAGAGTGTTAGCTTTTTCCATCTATAGTATCAAACTTTCGCCTTTACTTTACTACTTTTTTCATTTCCCCTAAAAATTTTTAAAAGGAGGCCTTGCATTCCATTTGCAAGTGTAAATCCTTGGAAAGGCTGGAAACGATGGAGTGACAAAGCTTACATGACATCTTGACATTTATTGAGTAAATACCTACGTGAATACGCATTCTCTTTTATCATCTTGAGAGAGAGTAAAAGCGTAGAAATTATAAAGGACATCCTGTCTTATATTTGTCTAAACGTGGTGCAAATTTTTACGTTGGAGAATACCTACTCTCTTTATATAACACTACCTCAAGAGCTTTCGTTGAGGTTTACCATCTTCAATTTGTCAACATCAGAGTGATTCCCCTATCATCTTTCTATTACTACCTCTATATATTCGCAAAAGATAGCATAGATGCTTTATAATTCTAATCTAGGAATTCGGCAAACAGCTTTTCCTCTTACTCATAGGTGATAATAACTTAAGTAAACAGACGGAAACATTCATCGAGAAAATCTCTTTAAAAAATTATGGTAATTCAAAGCCTACTTTGGAGAGAAGCAGGACGATTCGTTTCTCCTTTTAGTTTTCCCTGAGCTATATAAATCACGAAAAGGATAACAATGAGCCATTTACGTGAAGAGGGGAACAAAGCAAAGAAAAATATCTGCCTTCCCTTTTCCATTTATTTTTACTTTCGAATGAGCGTATAAAATCGACACGGATAATCAAGCAGTCATTTTGATTTACAAGAGACAGTTTTTGCAAAACAATCATTATAAATAGCTTTGCTAATTGCTAGTTAACTAATTAGTTAGAAATTTTACTTGCACAAAATCAAGTAATTTGCATATAAATCTTGATTGCTGAACAAGTACTCGTCACAAATAATAAATTCAACTCCTGTAAAGTAGTTTATGTTAATTGCAAATGTTATTATGAGGAAAGCAGAATTAGAATTAAATTGTGATCATTAAAATGTAATGGGTAAATGTCTCCGTATACGTGCAACCATGTGGGGTCGGCTTTATAACCTACAATTTTCATTTTGTTCCTTGTGTTATGGTCACATTGAGACTCATCAGCTAAAACATCAGCTATTTTTTACCCTGATAGTTGGAAAATAATTGCAGAGTTATAATGAGAAGCACATCCTGTCGATATACGTCAGCGACGAGGAAAACTAGGAAATGATGAGGTAGAACAGATCAGCATCCTAATTTTTATTGTACATTAATGATCAATGATCAATAGTTGTATAGAGGTAGTGCTTGACTAAATAACAAACATCATTATGCAGGAATGTTTTCTGATATAACAAGAATGCGTAGCACAAAACTAATTTTCATGTGGGAAAATGAGTCGGCAGGAATTGATGATCTGATCATCGCATCATTTTTCACGATTCTCTTGACTATGCATAGATCTCTACGCACTGATGTAAGCCATCACACGAAACATACCAACAAGTAAACCATCATAACTCGTGAACCTTCACTTTTTTGCTACATTTAATAATTAATATTTTGTTCTTATTTTCAAAAGTTGTTCATTACTAAAGTTCCATTTTATTTTATCTGTCAAATTATATCCATCGAGTAACATTGCAAGATGGGCAATAATAAATGGCAGTAATGACAACCTTCAAGTAAATATAAAAGTAAACGGAGCCAGTTGTCTCTCTACCACACTTCTAGATAAATGGAGCCAGATGCCTGTCAAAATTTGCAAACTTATAGCCACACACACGAGCTTGTAATGAATAACGAGATTGTTACTCACGCAAATTATTTTGGTTGGCAGTAGACGGTAGAGAGATTGAAATGGCATAAGCTTTGTGCTTCGGCTATGAACCAGCAAAAACATTTCGATTCTTCAGAAGGAACTGGTGTGACGGAAAGACATTAACTTCACTACAATTATATAGCGTGTTATATCGGTATTGTTTGATGCGAGTGTCCTACATGTTCCTAACTAATATATTATAGTAAGGGCATGGTTAGTTACAATTTTTATATAATTGATTAGGTTTCCTTTACACAATTGTGTTCATACAAATTCATTGATTGATTCGCTCAACTTCAATCATCATCATCATCAGCCTGCAAATATGATCGAAAAAATCTTTCACATTATTCGTGCTACTTTTTATTTGCACTTTTAAAGTGTAAATAAATGAGTTGCATGCATTTATCTTTCAATTCAAAAGGTGTCGCGTCAAATCCGTATGACGCCCCAAATGCAGTGATTTGTCACGAACTTCCTGACTTTTGAATTTCAACTTTCAGTATAAGGTATAAAGACAAATTTTGATGCAACGGAGCACAATGCAATTTTTCACTTTCTTGCACAAACCTGTATACTCTGTATCATTATGACAAGTTTGCAAATAAAAAGTTCCAGTCGATTTTCATTTATTTTAAAGCCAGATCTATTTAACTTTGCAGAATAAAAGCAAAAATATGGTTTTGTTTACTTCGTGTGCAGGATGGAGCTTTAATATTTTTCCCGAAGTTATCCTGCGGTATAATAAAAAGCAAAACAGGTTGTTCGATATGTCTTCGGAAGAATTGTTTTAGGTGCAGATATTGGATAAGCCGGTGCTCGGTACTAAAGCTCATACCAACATACCTTGTTGGATCTATTGTATTCATCCAAATTCCTTCTTTTATATTATTTGTCAGACCTTTCCTATTTATGATTGTGGTTGCAAAGGTTTGGTTCATGAATGGCTCAAATCCTATTTCTTAAAAAATAATACTGGGTTCTGATGCATGAGTTTTCAGGAGAAAAATCGGATGCGATTGAAAGGCAGCGACTGTTAAAATACGGTTCAAAATAAATACTTCGCAGACTTTACAGCCTGTGCATTATTATGAATTGGGATAAAAATATTTTATACTTAAGAAAAGGAAAAGGCAGGCTATGAATGAAAAAATCAGTTTAGCTACAAAACCGTGAACTGTGGAGAGAACAATGATATAATACTGGTCCTTTACTGTACCGTAGATACACTCTAATACCTTCTCGCCCCGCAAAAAACCTTTATCAGTCAGTTGATTTGAAAAAGCGTAAAAATATTTTTAACTTGAGAAGATGAAATGAAATGGAAAAAGAGTTGGACTTGCCTCGCCAACCGAATAAAAAGCTATCACTGAATAACTTTTAACGTAGAAAGAACGAAGGATTAGTACCTGTCCGTTCACATTTTTCTGTGTACCTATATGCTCATAAAATCATCATTCTTATTCTTATATAACCATTACAATTTACCAGATTTTTTCGTACTGGATCTGTTCGTGCGATGCGATATAGACAGTCCTCAGAAAAATATTTAAGGTGCAATAACTTCTTACAATTCAGCTGGGAGAAGACGTAAGAGAAGAGTTTAAACATTCAACATACCTATACCACTTGCTAGAAGTATGTGTACAATAATGACGATGAGGATGATGCAGTCTTACAGCAATCCGTTACAATAAGTAATAACAACTTTTAGAGAGTTCTTCTGCCACTTCAGAGAGATTCCTTTTCGATACCTGACGTTACGTACGTCTTGTTATGGCTCATTGTTAGCATTGCTATTACCACTCAGTTTTAAGTCTGACGACTGGTGTTAGAGCATCCCCAATAGAGAATGTTCCAGTAAAGCCCTAAGGATATGAGTAACACGTAACAATATGAAATATGCAGTTATCTATTAATACACATCTCTACAATCGTAGAAACTAAATTGAATTACGTTTGAATTAGATTGTAGAACGGGAAAATTTCTTTATAAATAATATATTCGGGATGTGTTGCCTGAACTGATGGGAGTTTCCTTCTTATTATTACGTCAACACAATATATTTATTGCGTGCTATTTTATACTTAACAAGATTATATATTTTGGAGCTGGATTAGGTTTCCTAAACTTGCTCGAGTTGCTATTCCAATCTCATATTACCCGATGCTAAAAAAAGAAGCGTAATAAAATAAGATGACTTACTTTATGGAAAAGGTTAGTCCATTTCGCTATACTCTTTATCAATCTGGTCCATAATCAGTGGGAAAAGATTATGCTGGATAAGCTTTAAAATGATTCACTTGCTTCACTGTTTATTCTCACACATTCATATCAACATCAAACAATTCCACTGGAGTAGACTATAAGAGCTGTGTTTTGAATTGCTATTCAGCTTAAGAGAGCAATCTGAACAATTTTTCTATACTTTATAAACCCTTTGTATTTCTACAAGAACATGTTGAGCTTTATTGTTGTTTTCCTCGAAACGCACAATTGGGGCTAAAATATGGTTTCCGCTCCTTTTTGTTAGTTGTGTGAATGTATATAGCTTTTTGAAAATTGCCTCGTGATATTTTAATTTTCCATTCAGTTTCCTCCTACGCTATGCGCTAGCTCATTGTATAAATACCGTATCTGATTCACGTGGATCGTAATTGACACTATCAAAAATAACTTCCTTCTCTGCTATTGAGCACTGCAATTTCAAAATTATTGCCACTCCTTAAATAACTTTAGTGTTGACAGCTCGAGCTTTACTACAACTGAACAGGTGCAATCCTACTGGTATATTACTTATGTCAATGTCACAGAACTAACATTCAATGTCAGATAGAATCCTTGCTGACATTAGGATATTAAATAGATTTTTCATATCCTTATTCTTGTCCAGGCAAGTTATGTGATAATAATAGCATTTTAAATGCTTATTAAAGTTAGAAGGACACACTTGCTACTAGGATCTACATATAAAGTTAATTATAAATGCAAAAACTTTATATTGATTTTAGCACCAGCACAAGGCTACCGTACCTTTGTTGTTACTGGAAGGGAGGAAATATTTGAAAAGTTTTCATACATTCCTCAATGCCTCCGTCCCCAGAGATAAAATAATATTTTGCTTTTGGCATCGAAAGCAAAAATGAAACAATAAAAATACTAGAGGAGTGGACACGTTCACATAATAATGACGAAGATACGACTGGTATGCAGGAACAACAGAGACAACCCACACAGCACACTGCTTATTTTCACTAACTCACTTTCTGTATGTTACAAGTTAGCTTATAAAATCAAAAGTTGGGTAAGTGTCATGCATAGTTTTAGCCCAGCTTGAATGCACACGAAGCATAAAACCGTGCATAAAGTTTTAAACTCAAGTTTGGTTTAGAGGCAAAGGCATTAATTCGACGAGAACTTGAAACTCGAGAGAAGAGGAACAGGTATGCGATTGTTTAGAGAGAGGGGAACCAACAACCTGATATTTTTCTAGACATACATGGAACACGAAAACGATTATAGTAATATGTAATAATAATAATGCAGTCCGTTCCATATACGATGTTGGGTATTATATTTTTGAATGAAAAACAGGTGAGTCAGAATTATACTCGTGATCCTTGTTACTCAGGAAGGGGGAAAATCCCTCTTCTTACAACAGACGGTGACTATCTTTGTTTTGCATCCGCATCCCACATGCAATGGTGGATATGCAGAATGGTTCCAAAAACTTGGTTGTTGTAAAAGCGAGTCTGACACAGAGCTAACGTTGATTTCAGTAGCCCACCTGGCTCAATACTGAAAGAGAGTTGCAGCGACTTGGTCCATATAACGCTGCTGAGGATTTGTGGAGTACGCGACTGACTTGAGTGAACAGAGCTTTGGTAGACGAAGCGAGGCAATAAAAACTCCAAAAAGAAAAGAATGGTGCATGCCTCATATAAGAGATGTGAGAGGCTGGTGCTTTTGCTTCTCTTTCTACGCTGAAGGGACCTGCATTTGTGGAAGCCAAGAATTCGTGCACTGCAGCAGTATTAGTTATAGAGAGAGACTTGCTTTCAGCCTAGCGGAAAGTAAGAATTGAATGTGAAGGCCCATGGCCTACGTCTAGCGGCCTGCTTAGTGTCTTTTATCTATTGTAAAGAAGAAAAGAAAAGCTTCTTCAAAAATAGTACAGACTCCCCATAACATAACATGGAGTTTTCTTTGAGATTTTATAGAAACCGTTTAGCTTGTGTGGCTATACGCTTTATTTGATAACGTAATATGAACCATTCATAGGCGTAATCCTCCCTCCTCTTTCAAGTATCAGAAATGTAACTGATGAGTGGTGAGTGAAGTTGAACAGAAGAAAATTTTTTAGTGGGTTAACGTTTTCGGAGTAATTTGATGTCTGTAATGGAAATGGATGCGTGTCAAGTGAAGGATGCGTATTTATCCGAATAGATTTAGAAGGTCGTGGAATACTTTTCATGTTTTTAAGGATGGGATTTCTACAATTGAATATCAGATGAATGTCATGGACTTTCGTTGTACCACTTTATGTCAAGTCAAGATGATGATCGTGAGGTACATACACCATCGGATTTTTCAGTCGCCAGAGCCAAGTCATTTGTGAAGAAAATGTGGCAATTTACAGCAAGTTGGAAGCAATACCAGTCAATGGACCTTTATTTGTAACTCGGTTCCTCGCGGTCTTTATTGCTATTTGACTCTTTGAGCAAAATATAGTTTAATCTTTATCCGTTCTTTAATTTTTATTGTAAATGGTGGCGATCAAATTGATTTCCGCCGACCATTCCTGTCGGACATTCCTTTTAAATGTCTGACGTCTCATCATCACTCTTTCGGCACGAGTCCAAGCACTCATTTTAAAGCACGTGGTAGTCTGTAAACAAAAAGTTACAGATTTGTCTCAAGCAACGACAAAACTCTAAATACTTTTGTAATTTGAAGTGCTCGAGTTTTAATTGTTGTACGCATGGCTTCATCTCTATTAAAGAAAGACTATTTAAAATAATTACAAGCTATACACATCACATGTGCCTAAACCAGAGCTTAAATACATGGGCTAATCTAGTTAACATGTACATTCTGGCTTAGGTACACGATATTTCCATTTGCCCAGTTTTAATGCGAGCCATTCATTGTTCTGTTGTTGCATGCGAATTGCAAACAAAATTTAACCTTCAAACATTTTTAAATATTCGATGCACTGCTCTATATACCTTATATAATGGGTTTTTAGTATAATAAGTACAAAAGCACATATTGTTGAACAACATTTGGCGTGTGCAGGTCGTGGATAAAAATAAAAAGCAACAACAAGTATTTAGGCAATGTTTTGTATATTACGGGGTGCATCATCATGAATTACATCAGCCCATATTAAAACGTTTCACAGTCAAAG
>JAHZMU010000526.1:0-18201 GCA_027743725.1 Rambutsinella grinnellia | reverse complement strand
TTCCTTCAACCGCTCAATCGCAATCCTCCCTTCGGCTTCGGCCAACTTGCAAAGAACCGACTCTGGAAGTGGCGCTGGTTTCCACTGAAGTCCAGGGAACTCCATTCGAAGATAAGGGACGAAAACGTCGTCACGGCTGAAGCCATAGATGCTAATCTCCCTCCTTGTAAAGATCCCTCCTTCTCCCCCCTGCGGCTCCAACTTCATCGTCATCCTAAAAAACATAATTTTTTAATTAATCTTTTGAAACAGCTTGCCCAATCCGTAATCAGTTAGACTTACACAATATCAACTCTGTCGTCAGACATCTTCTTCCTTTCCCAAAATTCCTCTACTTGAATCACCAATTAATCGTAATTATCTTCTCCTCTCGCTCACAATCTGGCCAGAATACTGCGAAATATTGAATAAATGATTGCGACATTTAATGACTTACGTACAAACTTTGTTTATGCCTCTCGTTTTACATTTTATGACGAAATTTCGTAGAACAACAGAACAATACGCTTTTAATTTGCTATAAAAATAGGCTATAAAATAATAACAAATTTATAATAATAATTACCAGAACAGAAGAAGAGTTGTCAATGTCGACATGATAAATCAGAAATGATTGCAACTTTCACTTTTCAATGTCAATTTTTAAAAAATGCTATTGAAGAAATGAAAACGTCTTGGGCCCTTTCACAGCCCTTTCACACCCAATCACATGACCTTTGACTTTTGAATACTTTTTAATTTTTTCAACGTCCTCCATCCTCTAGCCCATTCCAACAATTCACTAAAATTCAAAGATTTTTCTTAGAAAAAATCACAAGGATTCAGAATAATCGGGATTGAAATGCGACGAATCGGTTTTTCAAAATAAAAATTCTCATAATTTGATTGACTGATTGAACTATTTGCATAGACTATTGATGATTGAGTCTATTGGTTCTAGACCGGGTCAAGTCTAAAAAAACTATGCCTTTTTTGGGGACATTTGATTGCTTTTTCTGCATGAGTGAGAGATGCGATGAGATGAGCTTTTTTGGGATGATGAAAATTCTGGGAAATTTTTGGGATTTTTGCGAGACAGCGAGACGCCTATTTTTTTTGATAAAATGCTGGGGTTTTCTAGCTAGCAGCTGAGATAGAGACAAGCCGGCGCTACTATAAAAACAATTAATTTATTCAAACTGTTATTGAAGGGTAGGAAATGGTTTAAAAATTATAATTGCAATAATCTAATGGTGATTGATTGGTGAATTTGTGGAATATTTTATTACAGAGTTGAGCTTGACGAGGCAAAAGCGATTTTAGAGTTTGGAAGTGGTTACGATGGCATCTCATACAGTGCCTGTAGCTGGTGTAAGGCGCTCTAGAAGGAGGGCAGGCCTGCCGCCGATAGAAGGGACTGAAAGCACTGGAGTTGAAGTTAAGCTCCCGACTAAGGCTGCTGCTACGACCGGAGTTGAGGCACTTGCGACTAAGGCTGCTGGTATTGGAGTTGAAGCAATCCCGACCAAAGCTGCTGGTAAGAATGGAGTTAAGGCACTTGTGACTAAGTCTGCTGGTAATGGAGTTGAAGCAATCCCGACCAAGGCTGCTGCTAAGACCGTTAAATCACTTGCGACTAAGGCTGCTGGTAAGAATGGAGTTGAGGCACTTGTGACTAAGTCTGCTGGTAATGGAGCTGAGGCTGCTGCTAAGACCGTTGAATCACTTCCGACCAAGGCTGCTGTTAAGAATGGGGTTGTGGGAGTCTCGACTAGGGCTGCTGCTAATAGGGCTCTGGCACTTCCGGTCCGTACTGCTAGTCAGAATGGACTTGAGGATCTTCTTCTGGCTGCTGGTAAAATTGAAGCTGAAGCACTTGCGAAGAAGGCTGATGGTGACAAAGTTGGAGTAGTCTCTAGCACGACTGATGGTTATGGTAACATTGGAGCTGAAGGTCTTCCGAGCTGGGTTACCAAAAGGCCACCTCATAGATGGTAGTAAGTACTTCATTTTCATTAGCAAAACAATCATAACATTTCGTCGTTTATGTACTTCTTGGAATTTAGAATCGCACTTTTCCACGAAAACGTCTAAATTTGAATGCTCCATTTTCTACGCTTTAATTTCTTTTCGCAATAATTTCTCAATTTCTTTTCCACCGAATCGAGTTGACCTAAAAAAAAAGAAGAAGAATGGCATAGTTTGAATTGTAGTTATTCGATAGTTGAAACTGCTCTTGTTTTTCGTTGTGTTCTTTCACAGTTTTTAAAATATTAAAAAAATCTAGATAGGGTGATGGACACCGTAACAGCGAAAATAGTAATAGTTAGGTAGGAAGTGATGTAATTTTATTTGTTTTTCTAAACTCCACTAATACAATGTTTTATGTCTTCTATTTGTAGTCTTCGGAAAAGTCGTCAACCTATTCGTCGAGCGGGAGACGATAACCAAGGGCATGAAGGAGACTGCCCTGCAAGTTATTACTTGCAGAAGGAGCGATTTCTGCTGACAACAACGGAAATGAAGAACATTTTGAGGGACCACTATGCAACAACTCGAGTAGGCCAAAGCCATCTAAAAACTGATCGAATGGCAGAACAAGCTGTGGCCCCAAACTCGCATGTAGGACGGTACTTGGAGGATCAAAAGAAGTACTTTGCATCATTCAAGGACCAAGAGATGAAACGATGCAACTGCATCCTCTCCAAAGGAATCAAGGAGAAGATTGATTGACGTGTACAAATTTTGAATTTGTCAAACAGAAAAAAATATCTTGTTTCCACTTTAATCAAATTTAGATATTGTGAACTCTGTTGACAATTTTATTAAAGCATGTGCTCAAACTAAAAAATACGAGCTTACCGACATCTTTTTTAAAACTAGTTGTTAAGAAGCTAATATGCGAGAAACGAATCTGAACAAAGCATAATAAGTTTAGGGAGTGCACAGTTTCAAGAGTCAGTACGAGATGGTATAGTTGTTCCCAAATATAAGAGTGTCAGAGCAAATATAAGAGTCGCAATGAGGTAATCTCACCATCAAACTCAGAAATAGAGGGGCACTCAGCAACACTACTTTGTAACAGGTTTTGCAATCTAACTTGATTTAAAAATAGGCAAGATCCAATGATTCGATATTGATTAGGCTAATGCAACATGACTGAAAATAGTTTATTTACACTACCCCTGCTCATTTGAGAATATAAATCCTTCTTTAACCCTGAACATCCCCTCTAAAAACTGTAAAAAGTTCTTTGTTTGACTCTAATGTACTTTATGTCATACTAAACTTTAAAAAATCGTTTCCCATATCCTTTACCACCATTTTCCATAAAACNCTCAGAAATAGAGGGGCACTCCGCAACACTTACTTTGTAACAGGTTTTGTAATCTAACTTGATTTAAAAATAGGCAAGATCCACAAATTCCCAATCATTCGATATTGATTAGGCTAATGCAACATGACTGAAAATAGTTTATTTACACTACCCCTGCTCATTTGAGAATATAAATCCTTCTTTAACCCTGAACATCCCCTCTAAAAACTGTAAAAAGTTCTTTGTTTGACTCTAATGTACTTTATGTCATACTAAACTTTAAAAAATCGTTTCCCATATCCTTTACCACCATTTTCCATAAAACAATTTCTGTACGTTCCACTTTCGCCTCAATTTATAATTCATAAAGGAAGTTTGAAAAGCAGTAAAACTATCTATAAAATATGGAGATGCTAGGTTCACTCATGAGTCATAAAGTATACTATTTCTGAGAGTGATTAATTAGAAGATACATTGATACGGATGTAAAAATGGGATACTCCTATGTCATTTTACCTTCTGGTCAGTAACTTGGTAACATAATGCCCCACTTGATAATCATAAATTCATCCTAACTGCGTCTCAATTTACACAATAGGCTAGTCCACTAAGTAGTCGAAATCCCTCACTCCACTCACTGCAATCGTTTCTTTAAAAGCCAATAAATATATCAGCCTTTCTTGGAATCTACGTGACATAAAAAGGATGTACCCAGTTGATAGTAATTATCATATTGAGAATGCATATTTTTCCCCAAAGTTTCTCACAAAAAGAGACAAAATGACAAGACAATACTTTGCCCTCTGACTCCGACTGCTCACCCTACTCTCCCTAAGAAGATAAGGCTTTGGAAAGGCTAATTTCAAAAGTAAATTGCGGAAACGTGTCGTTTCCCAAGTAGTAAACTGTCAGCAGGACGTGAAAAAGTCAGGTCTCACGGGTGGTAAAACACCACAACAAACCATTCTTCTTTTTCTTTATCCCCTCTTAAAAATTATCATTTTTGTGGGGCGAAAATTGGGAGGAAAAAAACCACAAAAGGTTCGAAAATTGAGCTTCAAATGACATTTTCATATTTTCCGTCTCGAAGCCAACAAGATGATAAGAGTGGCTTGCACAAGAAGTTGTAAATTGGTTGAGCTAAAAAAGATAAAAAGAGCTATTTTCACCCTTTTGTTTCCCATTTCTAAGTTTTAGGGGAAGACTCATCCATTCGTTGTAAGTGCATCTCTGGAACAAAAAGCACTAAAAATGTTGGGTGAGCACTGAAGGTGATGTAGTGGTAACTGTTCTGTTAACCAAACTTTGACAAGGAAATATGCTCCTTACCTCAGACTTTTTCTCTCTAAAAATCATATTTTCTAATAGCATTTTCTACCGATACATTTCACAATTTACCAATTTCCTTTGCAATAAAGAGAGTAACCAGATTCATCCTTTCATCATAATGCCTTGGCCTAAAGATCATGTACAATTAGATCAAAAATTCAATTGAATTGGCTTAAAAATTACATGTTCATTGTGCTATCATATTTGGAATTGGAAAGATGCTTTCTTTTTGAAGAAGCAACTCACGTCGTCTTTAAAACTTATTTTGTGACAAAACGGTTCATCATGAGGACATGCAGCTGACGGTCTGTGGAAGTAGTTGGAAGAAGAGTGGATATCTCAGACCCTTTCTCTCATCTTACCCTCACGTATCTCTCCCTGACATTGTAGCTGTTGGTCATAAAAAGGATGTCAACTTGGTAATTCGATCTCGAATCCTCTTCCAGCCATTCGAGCAATGGTCCATATCAATTCCTCTGGATATAGCTTGTAAGGATGGAACGATTGCATATTATTATGAAATAGTAGAGTCAAGTCACACATTTCCTTTTTTAATGTTCACCTTGGAGCAAAGAAGAAGAAATGTAACCATGCATGAATTCTCCTTTATGTGACTGGAACATGGGTTTAAAAAAGCTTTACAAGTATTGTACCCTCCTCATTTTGTATCCATCTCGGCTTCCTAATCTTTACCATTTGCTTCGTTATCCTGTCCGGGAAGTGAAAGAAAATTGACGTTAAAGCTAAAAGTTATATGTGCCGAATTCTGCCTCAGTCTATACTAATAGCTTCGACTTTTGTTTGGTACGGGAGAAGGGAATGATGATGATGCGGGTATTAAAGGAATTCCAACAATTCGAAACACCTACGTGCTCCCCATTCCCATCATATCATCATTGACTTTAGAGTAAGATGTTGAATTTTTGATGAGCTCGTTGAAATTTATCCTTAGGGAACAACACACTCAAACTGAACAAGCAGGAGAGCACGAAAAAATTCCTTGTTCGAACACAAAAGCGCTTTTACTTTTCCAAAAAAAAAGAGTTGCAGCTTTACCAAAATCCTCCACACGTAAAAGGCACTCTCATCAATTTAATAATGTCTTTAAACAAGGTGGAGACCGCACCTCGTATTTATCAAGGTTGTGATTATTCATTATCGAATAAGCTCGTATTTATGAATAGTTTGAAACACCACCACTTTTAACAATAGGGGTAAGGTTGTGATAATAATACGAACATTCCCGTTTTATAATCTCCTTATTCAATTAGCCTGACGGTTAAAGAATACAATTGGTATGAAGGGGTGTGCTTCTGTTAGAAATTCATAAAAAAATATTCTTCCTTGTAAGAATAGGATGAAGCATGACAATCGAAAAATTATAATTGAACAAAAGGTCTCTTTGAAGGCGGTAAGTAGCACAGTAGTTGGAATTCCATGATACAGATGAAAAAGAACAAATTCATTTATGATTTCATTCCACACAAAATTCATTGTAGCTACTTTTCTTGCAGAGATTTTACCGGAAATTTCTTGCTTTACAATCCAATTTCGCCATTTAATCAGCATTTATTCAGTTCCGCCCCATAATAAGTGTAATGAGAAGACTGATACAATCTAAACCATCTTGAATTATTCGATGAGTAATGATATATTTGTACGACTGTCATCATTACCATTGTCATCGTCAAATAATTGTCATCTTATCTCCTCATTTCATCTCTTCTCTCTTCATCCCCACATCAATTGTCCTCATCGCTTCACGGGAGGAGGATGAAAGCTCTGAAAATGTGAAAGCCCTAGAGTATTTACGTTGAGCAAGGGAGAAAAGGAGCAAACAATTTATCAAGGGATTAGTTCATTTTCAGACAGGATTCTTTTATCCGACAAGGGCAATGTAAAATGACAATGTTATATGACAAGTATGATGGTGGAAGATGAAAGTGACACATTCCATCCTCTTGTTCTCTGTCAATCATTCAGCTACACACTTTTCTCTTTATCCCATAAAACAATTTCTCAATTAGAGATTTTACACATAAAAAATTAAATCCTTCCTTCCGGCTCCAAAAATATATTTCCATATTGAGCAAATAGTGCTGTGATTACTTGCGTGGAAAATTATACTTTTCTAAAGAGAGATTTAAAACGGATATCCATCTAGGTTTACGTAATCTGTCCCCATTTCAATCTAAAGGGAAAAACATGGAGAAAAAGAATTGACATTCAAATCTCCACTAGCTCTAAACTTCCCCTGAACCCTTCTGTATTACGGAGATTTTGATGAAAGTCGCGAAATAAAAGATGATTCAATGTTACCACAAGCATAAACCTTCTATTAGGAGTAAAAAGGGTGAACAAGTAGTAGCAAACATATTATTATGCATAATGAAAAGTGGGAATAATGTTTCCACATTGCATTATCTTTTCAGGAACCTGTACTTTTAGGAGAGCTTGTTCCTCTCTCCACTTTTGTGTTTTTCTTCAACTCCACCATGAATATATGCATGGATGCATAGATCCATGCTCAATGTTTGTTTCATGAACGAAAGCCAAAGAGAATAGAAATGGGATAGAAAGAGAGAGAGAGAGAAAGGAAAGAGAGAGAAAAGAGAATATAAATACATGAGAGAGCTTTTTCTCTTTGAAGTTTTTGTGTTGAAAACACAAAGTTTTTCTTTTTTGGGTCGTTCCGAATAATTAGTAACTTTGAGTTGGAAATAAATAGAAAGGAGAATGGGCAAAGCTGCTGACTTTCTGTCTAACTTTTGTGCTGAGAACATGCTTATATAAAGCTATAGAGACAGAGAGAAAACACACATATCTATGCTAATATATATACTTTTTAGTTTAAAAAAAAGGCACAACATACCCATTACCAGTGGAAAGACAAGAGAGAAAGTCGAGTTGATTGTGAGTGAATAGCTTTGTGACTGTTTGTGTGGTTGTGCCTTTGCCAAAGATGGTTTCGAGTTGAAATAGAGGTAGAAAGGGAAAGTCTATTTTTCAACTATACACCCGACTTGCTTTCCTTGTTTCCTCTATTCTTTCTCCATTTATTGCTGGATGTTGTATTTTGTGAAATTTATATTTAATGCTGTGAATGAATAGTCCATATTACTCTAGCCTTGTTTTTCGCTTGTTGTTTATAAAGCTCTCTTTTTCTTGATGACGTGATGAGAAAAGTATATATTTTTTCACAGAGATAAAAGAAATGCGAAGAGAAAGCGGATGATAAAAGAGGGAAATCTGTTTTTCCTCTTTTCCAACTTTGTTTATTCAATTTTTGAAAAAGTGGAAAGCAAGATGTTCAAATATATATTATGTCGTTGAGTAGTTGATAAAAAGATGACAAATGTATCATTTTTATCATTCAGAGGGAGATAAGAAGGTTGACGTAAAGGATGGATCCATATCTTATTTACGGAAGAGTTAGGGTGGCTTTTGATCTCCTTTTTCTGGTATTGTCGTCCCCACTACTGTTGTAGTTGGTTGCCTTCTTTACTCTTTAATTCCCTAGAACAAACATTGAACGATGATGATGAGAAATCCATCTAAGCTCACATCCTCTTTGATTATCTAGTTAGTTCTCGTGTGCAGTTGTCAAGTACTTGGGAAGTAATAGAAATATGGAAGTTCTTTTGCGCTTTGTACTTTGAAAATTTGTTTGCGTCAACCAATAAAATTGAAATGGCCATGACATAATTTGATGCGTGCCATTGACTACAGCGATGTATTCGATTTTTTAAAAACAGTAGACATTTCCTGTTCTATCCCACGCTTACGATTTCTGCTCATCTCAGCTTTACAAGTATTCAGAGAAAGAATACAATTGTAACGAAGTAATCAGAGCAGAACCCCAATTACAATTCAGGTAACAATATCGTCTTAGATTATGAAGCGTGGATCAAGGAGCTGATTACTTCCTTGTATTTCGTCTGACTTTTGGCCAGAATAAGTCTTTTGATTTATCATAAATTCTGACTAGCAACAGGTCCCCGTTTTGTTTTGTTTCTTTTGTGATGAGAAATGTTGCTCTCTCCGAACCCGCCTTTGTTAATCGAGCAGAATGGAGGAAACAGGGGAAGTAAGTAAATCGTGATAAAAAGGGCAAGCGTATAGGAATAGTTGTAGCTGCAGGCCACCCTCCACAAACCCATGATTTTCGGGCATTACAAGGACAATGAATTGGAATTAGGGGACAATAGAGCGTTGATTTTGTGCGAAGCTCATTACACCCTCTTTTGTCTCGATATTTAGCGCAGAGGAAAATTTCCATTTGTCAATAGTTTCCCGAGATGCTCCCGTTCACTTGTCTCGCTTGTGAAAAACAACAGGAGAAGAAAAAAATAGAATAGAACTTGTACAAAGCTATTAGTTCATTGTCAGAAGAAGAAAAAAAACTGGTGAATGAACTCGGCCTTTTCTCCTCTATTATTTCCTCTTGGGACTGTTCTTTCTTCTCCTCTTGATGCTCCTTTTCATTCCTTGTTTTCCCTCTTTTTCACAGAAACGGACCAATTTTCGAAATAAAAGATTTAAAGAAAAACGACAAGGTTTATATGCAACTATGCTTTGGTTTATTACGCACGAGCTATTAGTAAATGGATTGGGCATTTTGATTTCCTTTAAAAGTAAACCTTTCTTCCTTTCCGCTTTCTTCACATAGAGTTGATAGTAAATGGAGTCAAAATGATAGAGAGATGTTGAAGGAGAGAAAGATTTGTGTTTCCAACATCTTGGAGAAAATAAAGCGGTGAATTGAAAGCGTATTGTGGAAGAAAGAACGGTTGAACACCGTTCTTCTCTGAAAGAACACTATTTTGTAAATAATGGTAGTTAACCCAACAAAAAATCAGCATGGGGTCTTTTCAATCATTTCAGCATTTTTCCCTTCCCTATTTATTATTCTATTGTGAGTGCTCCACTTCTCTCCAACTTGTCTAGCCACACCATGCCTGAGAGAAAATGAGACTGTCGCTTTTCCTTCCCATTTAGCTTGTTTGTCTCTGCGAAAATGACTTTTTTTTCTTCACTAGCGAAGAGAAAACTTTTCATTATATTTCCTGTGTTGTTCAAGGAAAACCTTGTTTTCACCCTTGTCCTCTCAACACTACATTCTTTAATGTACGTGTCCCGCTAAGCTGTCAGCTAAAATAATGGGACAAAGTGGAGCGTTAGAAAAGTTTTTACTTAATCTAAAATTTCTTGTCATTTTCATACACGTCTTGATTAACTAAAAAAGTCAACGTGCGCTCCACATCATAAGTAAATAAGGTGTATAGCATATTACAGTTTTTGTTGTCTCAATTGTGAGCAAAAATCAAAAGCATGAAAGATTTTTTAGCGAGAGAGTCTCAAGGATGCTGTTCATTAGTTTTTATACAAAAAGGCTTGTTTACGCTACTATTAAATGCTTGAACGGAAGAATTAAATTGTAATAGTTGACCTTCCAAGAAGTATAAATATTGTTATTTAAATCTAAAAGTAATTCTTCTTGCAAGCTAATTTCCGAGAATAATTTTAAGGTTAGAATTAAAAGCTTTATTTAAAAAAAATGCTTCAGATCGAGGTTTTATAATATCTCCAATCTTTACCAAGCTTTATCATAAAGCAAAATTAGTTTGCTTGTTTCTACTTCACTTTTCTTTTCCAGCTTGCACTAATGAAATGTCTATCTGTGACTCCGATTGGAGTTGACATGAGTGCAAGGAGCAATCGTGAGATTATTTTCGTGACAATGTATTATATTGTCAGCTTGAATAAAATGAGCTGACTTGTAAAGATGATGATGATGATTCGAAGGAAATTATTATATAAAAAGGGTTGAGAGTTGTATCCGAAAATAATAGAAAATGCACAAAGAAATCCTTCCTTTTGTGGGATGTAAAGAGGGATTTAAGTCTTTTTGGTTTAGGTGCGGTAGCACAGAGCAAACCCAAGTAGCTCCACTTATGCAACCATTTTCACCAGCTTTATAAGCCGATTCAGTGACAATCCTCTCGTTATGTGCACCAGTCGGTTTCACTTTTCTAACGGGGCTCAGGGTGATGAGGAAGATGACACTACACAAAAAGCCTGGAATATTGTTGTTGACAATGAGTAGGGTGTCATTATCTTTATCATCCGCTTTCCCAAGTGTCTGTTACAAATTCAAGGTATTATTGGTGACAACTCCTTTCTAGCAAATGCCGAAGACAGGAATGATTTCGCTTTTTACACTCACCTAAAGACTTTAATAAGCCCTCTTCAGTTTTCCAGTACAGGGTAAGGATAAAACAAACCTCGGCTTCTTTTCCCAGTGTACATTAAGGATTACCTGCGAGTCGTGTTCAATTGATGCATTTTCAAGCACTCTCTTCTCCCAACTCTTCTCCCAACCCATCTCATACGGCTTTTTCAAATGCAATAAACCTCTCTTCTCTACCGATTCAAACAGTAAATCCGAGATAACAATGAAATCTTGTGTGAAATAAAAGCAATGTCATCAGAACCTCGGAAGCTTTTCGATGCAAGTATTAAATAGTTTTCTTATGACTTTGTAGAAAAAAGTAGTGATCATCTTGAGCAGCTACAAATGCTCGCGTTCATGTGGGCGAAAATGGATTGGAGGCAAGAAGTTGCTTACTAGAAACTCTAGTAATTCGTGAAAAATGAAAATAACATTTTTTATTCAGAAAAAATGCGCAATGAAGCCACTCGTCATCTTCTGTTTGTCATAATAATATTCAGTGAATGTTTCTATTACAGTTGTTGTATTTTTGGAATATTTTTGCATCGCGGAACCTCAAAATTTCCTACGTTTCTATCTCACAAAAAAAAACTAAGTTTTAATCAGCTTTAAACATATGAACTCGTTCATAGTTTAAAGTTTCAGAGGGGAATATCTGACTCTAATAATTATCGCAAGAAAATGACGAGAATAGAAAAGTGAAGAAAGGGCTAGAACACACACACTCTCCTGGCAATAATGTCAACAATATTTTCATCCGAATTCACTTATTCCACCGAAATATCAACCACACATGTTGTGAAGCATAAATACAATCTTTCGCCCACCCGAGAAACGGCGTAAATGCATAATATGCATCACATTTTCTTTCTGATATGCTTAGTTTCACCTTAAAAAACTTTTTGAGTTTGATACGGTGGGATAAGTAGATTATTAAGAATGGTAAGACGTTTTTAGACGGAATACAAAAAGCTATTTCTAGTGTTCTCTCCTTTTTGGCGGAGAATATTTCCCTCACCATAATCATCAAGTTCATTTATCCTGATCCAGTTAATAAGTAGTACAAGTATCTTATACGAAATGATTTAGTTGTTTTATTCTTGGCACACCGGTCTATGTTAGAGATAGTTTTCTCTTTAGCTTTTGTATGATTTTTGTGTGAAAAATGTTTCACGATGACATTCCCATAGTAAGCCATGTGATATGCATAATATATGCGGAATTAATTCAAGACGAGATAAAATGAATCTTGATTTTTTTTTCTCTCCCAACACTGAACCCATTTTCTTTTCCTGTTACTAAACCAATAAAATCTATCCATTTGCGTAAAGAAGAGGGAAAGAGGCGGACATGTACATTTAGCGGAAATATGTGAGAGAACAAGAATGAAAATACTAATATAGCAATAATGATGTGGTTAGTTTTATCTTTATCGGATAAAACTTTCTTGCGTATTAAATCACGTTTAACTAGCTATTAGAAAAGTCCACCCATTTGATTTCGGGAAGATATGCGTAAACCTTCGGAATATGATATGATGATGACATTATCTCTGGGTGGGATCCACTTCTCTTCTTTAAAATCCTAAACCACACAACCAGCCAGTGCTGTTGTTGTTACACTTGTTTCAAACTAATATTCTTAATATCCACATAAATTTAGGATCTCCTTCAGCCTAAAAATGTTGGTGTTTGTAAGCAGAGTTCATAAATACTGTTAATATGACGTTCTTAAACCTACCCAATTACTTATAGTCTTCTACCTAAAAAAAACAAGTTGGGAGGAGGTTATTACAACAATGCTTATATTTATGAAGACATCCGTACAAAATTAGCCTTACATGATATTCAAGAAATTTGAAAAAAGCACAGGAATAAACTTTTTTTGCTCAAAGGACGATACATTCCCCAGTTATTCCCGAAGGAGTAGCCATGCAATTCATAATAATAATGATATGAAATTTGTATTAGTGACAGGAACGGCTTGTGAAAAAGGCTTTTATCTCAAGACACAGTCGTAAACCTACCCAATTACTTATAGTCTTCTACCTAAAAAAAACAAGTTGGGAGGAGGTTATTACAACAATGCTTATATTTATGAAGACATCCGTACAAAATTTGCCTTACAAGATATTTAAGAAATTTGAAAAAAGCACAGGAATAAACTTTTGCTCAAAGGACGATACATTCCAAACAAGTTATTCCCGAAGGAGTAGCCATGCAATTCATAATAATAATGATATGAAATTTGTATTAGTGACAGGAACGGCTTGTGAAAAAGGCTTTTATCTCAAGACACAGTCGCACCTTCACATCAACGTTTACATAATCATTTCCTGTTTCCCTTCTGCAAAAATAAATTGTTTGGGTTGAGCTCTCTCTCTTTCTCTCTCTCTCTCTACTCATAATTCCGTGTATATCATCACACTCATATTATTAATAATGGTATTCTTTTTTCTTAAAAAAAGACATAGCGGAGAAACATATGTGTAAAGTTGTCCCTGAAGAATTGGGTGAAAAAAATGAAGAAATTCTCAAACTCTTTATGCTCCCATGTCATCACTTTGTATAGACTTATGATGATAACAATTATATTTATACCAGAGAGAAATTCATTTCAAGGGAAAAAGTTTTTTTAAACATATTCAGAGCGAAAATATGAGCGACACTGATCCAGCAAAGTGGCCTTTTGCTCTACTCGTGGAGAGAAAAATTAAAGTAGAAAGCGATTTCTCTTCGAAGTATCTCGTTTTAGAATGTAGAAGAGTGGAGAAGCCCGATGAAATTTATTGGGAAAAGGTGGCAGTTGAAACCTTTTCTTCTCTTCGTTATTATATCGTTGGTTGAGTTATCTTGCGATTATCACTTGAATATGAAAAGGTAGTAGGTAGTATAAGTCTTTTTATAAGTGTACGATTTTGTAATAAAAAGTAGAAGAAAAAATATATCCCGAGGGAACTTGTGATGACAGTACGAATAGGAAAATGCTTCTTCTAAATGACAAACATGACATAAGGATTTGGGTATGATTTGAAATGATTCCAAATTAGTTTAGGAAGGTGATGGATATATCCGAATGGTTGTTTTAAATGTGGCAAAGTGCTTATTTTGTAAATAAAAGGATGTAATTAGTAATAAAGTTATTATAAAAATATTTGGGGAATAATATTCGTAAAGAAATTTATTGTTGGGGAGAAGATTCTGATGGAAGATTGCGTCGTGTCCAGAAGTAGGATCAAAACAGTATAATAAACAGCATTTTTGCGGAGACTTGAGTGAGCTTGTGAGTGAGGCAGAGTGTAGATGAGTGGAAGACCTATTTCCTTATTTACGTCTTTTAAGAAGTAAGATGGAAAGTTGGAAGAGGATTAAGTGAGTGAAGGATGAAAGTTAGTGGAAATAGAATAAGTAGTTGTCGCTTGTCTTGTTGCATAATATCAAAAGTAAATACTTGATTTTCTCTCTTGCCCTTCCCTCATTCTCATTATTCTTAGGAGAAGATTTAAGAGCAAGAGATGAACCACAAAAACCACATTTGCCATTGCCACCGTCAAGGGAAAGTTGTTATGTTGCTCCAAGCTCTCCCAGAAAATCTTGTCATCCTTCTCTAATTCTTTTCTCTCCATTTATTTTACATCATTGGGGCAAAGAAAATTTCCTTTGCTTTCTCCAGACATTCTGGGGAAAACCGAAGAAATGTGTCAACGCCAAAAACAACAACGGACAGAGTTAGAAGACGGGAGAGAGAAACCGAGAAAGCCGCAAATTTTCGAAATGATTACATTCCTGTTCGCTCGAGAGAGAGAGAGAACACCGCTTATTGTCAATTTAAGTAATGATGAGGAAATTAGAAAGAAAACAAGATGGAAATGGAAAAGTTACGGGGGGAAAATGAGGGAACTTTGTCAAACAATAATGTACGAAAAGAATAATTCTTGTTGACACATACACACTACCGGAAAAGGATTAGTGATTTCTCTCTTTCTCTCTACTTTTACTTCTTTAATCCCTTGCAAATGGTCTACCTTTTTCGATCCCCCGGAAAGGTGAGGGCACAAGTCATTTGTTGCGAAAAACCATAAGACTCTGTCCTCATCATATGCATTTATTATTTAATGGAAGCTACAGTAATCCTTCCACTCAAATGGGATTAGTGATGGTGGTGGTGACACAACTTTGATAATTTTTCTACATCCAAACAAACCTAAAAATTCCTTTGCCCTCTTCACAGAAAAAGTCACAGATGGAATAATGACAAGCAGTAAAGAAATCTTTGCTCATCAGCACTATCATAGTTGGAGAGAAAACTTTTCTACTTTTCCAAATTACCTCAATATTTCTGGATTATGCATTCTCTTCCCTTTTCGTCTTGTTTCGGGCGGTTTTCGTCTTATACTTTTTATTTCCTTACTTAAATATTAGACTTCTGAAATGATACGTTTGGTGATCGTGACCGTGCTTCATTCTGTTTTATCTATTATCAGGAAAAACCTTCATCCCGTTAGAATTAGATGTGTACGAGTGTATTCATGGTTGCACGCCCGTGTCAAAACGCCACCAACCCATTGTAGATTTGTTCAAGTAAAAAGCTCTGGTAGAAAGGTTGAATTAGCACTATCATAGTTGGAGAGAAAACTTTTCTACTTTTCCAAATTACCTCAATATTTCTGGATTATGCATTCTCTTCCCTTTTCGTCTTGTTTCGGGCGGGTTTCGTCTTATACTTTTTATTTCCTTACTTAAATATTAGACTTCTGAAATGATACGTTTGGTGATCGTGACCGTGCTTCTTTCTGTTTTATCTATTATCAGGAAAAACTTTTATCCCGTTGGAATTAGATGTGTACGAGTGTATTCATGGTTGCACGCCCGTGTCAAAACGCCACCAACCCATTGTAGATTTGTTCAAGTAAAAAGCTCTGGTAGAAAGGTTGAATACATAAAACCATTATTGGAATGACGAACTCCTGTGTCATCATAAAAAGAATGAATAGAAATGTAGAAAGTGCTGAGTGAAACTTTTCTTTTTTAACAAATGACAGCATGCTTTTAACTATTCAACTAAATTCCTTTCTTTACCGTAAATACAAAGTTTAAGGAATGAATTGCTTTCTTTCTACTTTTTCTTAAGATTAAAATGGGGAGGAGATTAGAAACTGTAGAAAAACACGTTTTATATAATAACATTTGCCTTTTGTCTACCTTCTTCAATTCGAGTTTTCCCTTTCTTTTCCAACAAATGCCAGAGAGAGAGCTGGCAATGAATGGAACAATAAATTAGAGGGAATAGGGTTTTAGCCAGGAAATTACTAAGAGTTGTCAACCATTTTTTTCTCCCCTTATACCCATCTTTATTTAGAAGAACTAATTTCACTTTAGAGCGTCTTTTGTCATTCCTCAAATCAACAGAGTTGTAAAGACAATTTCTTTGGCACACTACACATGCGAATAATTCCATCTCAATAATTCTATAGAGTGGAATAAAAAGAGAAAAGCAATTTGGCTTACACTTTCCATACCCCCTTTTTAAGAGGGATGAGGGAAGGAAAACAAAGTGGCTCAATTTTACCCAAAACACAGAAAAAACAAGATAAAAGAGAAGGGGTTGAACAACCCTCCTTAACAAAAGGGTGGAAACGAACAGCTCGTAAAGAATTGGAAAGACAAGCAGCCAATCTAATAATAATGATTATGGTAATAATGAAAGTATTTTACGGGAAATAATGGGGCACACTGGACTTTGAGTGGTCACATGGGGAATAGTTGGGGTAGTTCCCTTCTTCCTTATGTACAATCAAGTCAACATTTTTTACATCTAAAAGTAACATCATATTGTTAACATTTTCAAGTGGAAGTGTCTGTTCGAAAGGGAAAACATAATAAATAAATAAGCTGTATAGTAACTGTATAAAAAATTCAGTAGATATCTTTTCTTTGCACAAATAGCTTTCTCTCTTACCACAAAAATGAGGTTTCTTTCACAAAGACAATTTTTTTTTCCTGATAAGCAGAAAGCAGAAAAATATTTTTGTAAGGAAAGGCCAATATGAACATATCCTTTTTATTCTTTTGGTCAATAGGGTCATGTTTAATGCAAGAGATTACCCTTTTGCTTCCAATCTTTTTTCCGTTCGTTGTACCTTTTCCCAGCTTTCTTTTCCTTCCACTCCCACTTGACTCAATACAATGTCGTATTAGAAAGGACAGTTTTTTTACTCAAAAGAACGGACGAAAACAAGCCTTTAAAAAAAGGAGAAAAAATGGAATATTTTGTAGTGGCCAAAAGCCAAGTCCTTCCATGTCACAGTTAAATTGTAGAAACAAGTAGGAAGTCATCATAAAAAGTAGCCTTTTATAGAGAGAAATATTTTTTCTACGTTCCCATACGCAACAGTACAAAAGTCTTTTCTTTCTTAAAGTTCAATTCCAATTCTGGTCGAGTAAAGCAATAGAGAAAATGTAGGGGAACGACCTCTGAATTGTGGAGAGTTATCCTTTTCGCAGAAAGAAGAAAACAGTTTATATCGTTAGAGATGTGATGAGCTATTGGCCTGGCCACTTGGTTCTGCACCTAGTTACTCGGACTGTGGAATAGGAGTCTGTGAAATCATTTATTTGCTTTTCATATATAAATAACTGATACATTCTATTTCCTGAAATATGAAGCTTATTCACTTTGTCAAAAAAAAATCATGTCTTTGTCCATATAAAAGTTTGTAAGTAATAAAAGGTGGTTTAGCTAGAGTATTTTGATATTTTTTTCTCCACTTCCTCCCTTACTATATATGCTATTTACATGAAAAGAAAAGGAAGCGAGGTTGTGGAAATAGCTAGTGATGTAGGTTGAACATAGTAAGAAATGGTGAAGAGAATGGGTAAAGAGATAGAGAAAGTATTTTCTATCCGATTGAGTGGTTTCCAGTTGTCATACTTATGTATCGTCATAAATCGTCCACACAGTACACTTGAGACATGGTCCGTCGATTTACTTCTCACAGCAGCTCCCCTTGTGCTCCTTGGCTCCTTGGCTTCTCTATGAAAGAGATGATGATACATTTCACATTTTCTTCTCTTTTTATTCTCCGTTTGCTCTTTTCTTCTTTTGGCACAAGATACACAAGAGTATCGAGAGAAGGTAGAGTCGATCTTTCGATTTCAATACATACATTATGGATAATAATATGAGTCAGTGAATTCATATTAGAGAATGGAGTTGTTATGGCGGTATTCAGAGTCGGTGGCTCTCACTTATTTATCTCTTTGTATTTTATTATGTTTTTGTGGGAAAACATCGGTCCCGGTGCAGTAATTCGGAAAAAAGTATGTAATTCTACTTCTCAAATAAA
>JAHZMU010000524.1:0-10314 GCA_027743725.1 Rambutsinella grinnellia | reverse complement strand
CTTGTTCGCTTCTAATTAAACAAGATTGCAACTTATTACGCAAGCGCTTGTTTAGACAAATACAACCAAGCCATCTCATGAGATCCAGAGTGAGACTTTTCATATGACGAAGTTTGTTAGATTCCTGATAAATTTATTTCACATACCTTGCTTCACCTAAAAAACTCCCTATCCGAATCTCTTGAATGGGTATGTCCAGTGTTGATGTAAAGTAATTGTAATAACGCCCCTGTTTGAGAACTGATTGTGGGAAGATGAAATTTTAAGTGAGAATAATTATTGTTTTTAAAAATTAACTTTACCAACCTATTTAAATAGTTGGTACCACAAGTCTCGGAATGTTAAACATTTACATAAGCTATAAGCATCGCTGCTTCCTGTTTGAAATAATTTTATTATCTACGGAACGGATATTGCGTATCTCTCAATCATTTACACTCCGTTTCCTTGTTTGATTTTCTTCAATTTTGTAATCGCACATTTAAAAAAACGAAAATAAAGTTACCAAATTATTCTTTAATTTAAACTGTGCCGATACGGTAGATACACTTTCGTTTTTTTATGAAAAATTTACTTTGATTTTCATACGCTAGTGCTAATTTTACTTTTTATGAAATGAAATGTGCACGATCACTTGAGCAAATTTTTCACAAATTACAAAACTATGTACGCCTAAATGCGCCGTCTTCACTTTATGATATATGAAAAATGACTGACGAGCAGACATGAAGCTGGAAACTTTGAAACAAAAAGAGTCTTGTTAAAAAATTATATGCTTGCAGCATAATGTCACTACGCATTACGCATTTTTGCAACAAACTTACCTTGTTTTGGTCTTGAAGCTGACAGAATAAAGAGAATCTTTTACTCAATTCGTCCACGTTTCGCAAGCTCGTGATGGTCAAAGCACAAAGTGTTTCATTTACTCATAAATATGTAAACAGTAAAAAACTACAGGCTTGCCATAAGATTGTGGATATTCCAACGTTTTTTCTCTTTTCCTCTCCCTTGTTCCAAAAAACTTGATTGACCTTCAACAAACTATCAATTTTTGTCATACATATAGTCTACACACAGGCCAACCAGTATGCTTATTTTCTCCCAGAAAAATTCTCTGAATATAAGAAAATGGAATGAGAATTGGCTCAAGTTGGTAACGTAAACAAGCGTAAAATATTTATACAAAGTGGCAGCCTATTGTGGAATAAATACAAATATTGTTTTGGATTTGGAGAACTATTGACTATTTTTATTGTCACAACCTAACGCACACGCTAAATTAACTTCTAAAGCACTGTCAATTTGAAAGCAAAATTAGGTCACCTGCCTTGGCTCGTGATCAATTTTTAAATGGCGAGTCTCCAGGCATGCAGGCATGGACTTTATAGGATTCTAGTAAATGGGACTGTGAGACGTTCGTGGTTCCTGAGGTGCCTGTCTCGTGATTACTAGCGCACTATGCGATATGAAATTTGCTCATTATCAGAGAGTATAGCGTGTTCTTGAGGAAGTCAAGGTGGCTCAACAATGACTTTTTTTTATATTGAATCAAGTATGAAATATGAAGCGCTCATCTTTGTGCAGATTTTTTATAATGCCAACATCATTTACGGCATTACACCTCTCATCATTATGAACATAACGTCATGGGTATTTTATTACTCTGATTACTTTTGTAAATATTTTAACCTATTGCGCTTCTCATAATACCTTGAGTAAAGTATTTGCACCTGCGATTGATTGGAGGATGTTGCTCCTAATCTGTGCAGGAATTGCAAATTTATGATATGCGTGGGAGCCTCATGATTTGGTCGTAATCAAAGTAAATTTGGAAATTGAAGATTATAATGAGATTCAGGCGCTAGGCAGAGGGAAGAGCATAACATCCGTATGAGTTACATGTGAAATTTAAGAATTACGGGACTAATATTAGGTATTTTGAAACTAACGAGTAAGTAACGCACACGCAACTTTAGCCATCTTGTTTGACTTATACCATCATGATTCACATTATACGCGTTAAACGCGATCAATTTGACACAATAGAAAATGCATGAGGACGTAAACGGGCAAACAAATTTTGATAAATCGACTAAAATCTTTACCCGTGTCTTCATTTAACAAAACAGGCATACAAAAATTCCCTGACTAACAAATAAATATTAGCAGAAACGATAAAGCATTATTGGCAATAATTTATTGCTGACGTTTATCAAAGATTTTTTACTAACTTCCTTCTGTGAGCCACACATTTTCGTTTAATAAAGTGAATTATATTTCCAATTCTACCTGAAGAATATGAAATCGACGTTTCCCAATCAGTATAAATTTTCCTCTGGAATAACCATTAATTTTTCCCAGTTCGAACAATATTGAATTAATATCGTTTTAAAGGAAAAGTCGTCATTAGTTTAAAACAGGAATTGGGCTGGACTTTGGACTGGGGAAGTTCTGATATATTCTATCTTTTAAATTGATAATTTCATACAGTTTACTGTACTCGAATGGAGTGGAATACCCAATTTCTAATTCTGACAGTCCATCATATTTTAGCCAATCACTTTGTGCTTTTTACTACGAGAATTATAAATAAACTTGACAGAAAAAGCATATAAAATCGGACTGACTGAAGCTCTGCTTTGCTCTCGTCCCATATTTTTATTGATCTATATTGGCATGTTATTAATAAACCCATAATACTGCGCGGTATATCCCTATCCTTTTTATCTCGCGAATTTTGCGGCACAAAATGTATCATATTTTCTCCTAGTTTTTATGATTTTCATGAAAGTTTGATGTAAGGGTGGATTCTACGATTTCCATAATGACTAAATAGGCTATACGGATAATTTACCGGATGAATTATTAATAGTGTTGTGTTCGACTGATTTTCCTTCAAAATGCTTTATCCGCTTTCGGTCTGTGGCTTTGTTGATTTCACCAGTATGAAAAATCAATACAGTATTACATAATGAATGTTTTTATCCGATTAGAAACAAATGCAATTAGCTAGTTTTATTTACTCGGCCACTTCTTTTATGCGTTGTGACTAGAATATCTAGAAGTTTGAAAGCCTTACCTTGAGAAAGTGCTAGTTAGTTCCTTTAGAAAGTTGTTAAAGTGGCGGAAATGAATTTAACGAGGAAGTTCTCAAGCGCCTGTAGGTTTTAAGAGCACTTTATGATAAAATTATCACTACAAACTCTAAAAGGTTTACTAAAATGGTGGAAAACGGAATGGTAATGGAATAACGAAGCGTTTATGAGCACTGTTCCACTTACGAAACTTCACTTGGCACTAATCTAAATGAGTATTTTCCTTTTGTCTTCAAAAATCCTTAGTTTCACCAATAAAAACCATATTTTCACAGTTAAAATGGAGTTCCTCTGTAATCTAAGAGGTAGTAAGTGAATCCGGTAGGATTATGAATTAATTTGTTGAGAAAATTTCGTAGCTTTTAACATTTTATTTATCCTCTTTTCTCAAAGTATTTCCTACTAAAGGAGCGGAAAGTCCGTATACAAAATGTTATATAGGATGGATCATGCAACTTCTGCTTTCTCATACTTTCCCAACGAAATAAGGACAATTAAGCCGTAACTTGGGACTGGTACCGACAATATACGTTGCATACTATAGGGCACTTTACATGCATCTATCTCTTCAATCAGCGCAAACTCCCTTCCACTTATACGCATTACGTATTTACGTGTACGCTTTTACGCTGTGAAAAAGAAAGCAAGGAAAGCTCGTGAAAGGCTGATGGATGGGAACGTGATACGGTTTCCCTCGTATGACGTGGTCATTTATTCACTTGCTACCGTTTATGTAGGTGGAGGCATTGTTGATAAATTAAGTAATACGTATACAGAAGACGTTGCCCAATAAATGAAATATGTTTCATTTTCGAGAGGAATTATTCTAAAAATAGTTTCGGGATTATTTTTGTAATTTTTAATACAACTAATGCAGAAAGAAGTAGAACTTGCTGTTCCTTTCCTCTTGTAGTATGATTCAATGATTATGTCTAAAACATAAAAGTATATTTTATTTTAAAGCGAAACAATTTTAATTCAACACTTTTCAGAATATTAGCATTTTACTAGCATTTTTCATTCCCTTACTAACATCTTCCTTTCTAAGTCATGCACAGCAATAAACAGCAGAACCGGTATTGATCCACGTTGCATACAGAGTTACGGAGAAAGCATCGGGATTGGTGAATGAAAGTGGTGTGTTGCTACTTTTCTCGTTACGTCACATCTCTCAGATTTCCTTACTTCTTAGACTTATTTTTGACACTGGTTAAGTCAACCATATGGTGGTGATTTCCCTTCCATACAAAGGAGCTTGCAGATTGAATCTGAGAAGATCAGAAGATGTTTTAAATTTTAATTATGTCATAATTTGAACATATAATATTTAGTATCATTCTTAAATATGAATTAGGCCAATCTTTATGAAGGATACCTTAGGCATTGTTACTAACAGGTGTCCAGTTACTTGCGACCTTTGCGCAAAACTAGAATCCGGCTTCACTTCTTCCGGAAGAACAAGTTGGAACACTTTACCTTTCATGGTAACTTTTACATGCCAGGGTTGCACATCTGCATCGATCAACGTTGTGCACATATGCCTAAATTATGTATTGCTTTGCAAAGTCTGATTTTTCACAAAAATATCTATATGAAAACTAATTAGACATCTTACTTTGGAACGGCTAAATCAAGAATCAATTGGTTTCGCTCAAATTCATCGTGCAAGGAAAATGATAACTTTGCCTCATTAATATTCAGAGGTTTCCCCTCGGCAGTTGTCAATTTTCGAGGAATTCTCACAACTTTCTTAGGCGCTGAACGTTTCTTTGCATCTTGACGTTCCGTATGACGAATTATCTCTTTACGAACTTCCGGCGTGTCTTCTGACTTTCTATTCCAAAAATCTCTTGCAAACAAACATGTAATAAATGTCAATACCCAAACGAGAATTTTAATCAAAGCAGTTCCATACTCATCATCTTCATCATCCGTATTGTCAACACCACCACCACTAATTTGGCTGTCCGTTATGGAAGATTTTACACGATGAGCTTTCTTCATTTCCTGACCTAAAAATTTTCAGGAGTGATTTGAGACAAGGATAAAAAATTCCTTCAAATGATTAGTTTTACTTTGTAAGTATTTATCCTGCTGTTTAATAATGATTTTCTTCCAATTCGGCGTGCTGTTGTATTGCTTTAATTTTCTCCGTTTTGCTAATATCTTGACCATCCAAACTTTTTAATTGGGGAAGGGCACCCACAACATAGTCCCTGTAGCCGGTGTAATCATGACAAGGATTTCCTACAAGATAGCTGCAAAGTAAAAAATGCCAGTCATTAGCTAAATTTTGCTAAACAATTTCATAAAATTCTCATCATCTCATACAGTTGCTGAAGGTTGGAAAGCCCTCGTAAACATTTTATTGAAGTTAGTTCCGATATAAAGTTGAGGGTAAGATCAAGTTTTCGCAGGGATTCGCATCCCTCCAGATTTTCAACCTTTTCAATGATATTCAAAGCTAAGTTGAGGTACTCCATATCTTTCAATCTTGAAACATTTTCTGCAAATCGTACATCAATTATATTATTTTGCATTTGATTGAAATCAATCCATTATGACGTCAGCTCACCTATTTTTACAATCGCATTATTCTGAAGGAGAAGAATCTTTAGCTGACGGCAAGTCTTGTCGATGAGCTCAATCTTTTCGAGTTTCTCTTGATGAAGAGCAAGCTCTTCCAAAGAATGAATTTCTCCTTCGTTATGCTCCGACCTTTTTCGAAGGAGTTCCATTGTGACTGAAAATTTAAGATTTAATTATGATTTTGAATTTTACCCTGTAATTATAAAAGTGCCTTACTTCTGCCCATGATGATAAAATTGCTTGGACTTGAAATTGATAGGAAGACTGACAAAAATTTGAGAACTATAAATTTTGGTTTCCAGAAAGATCTGATAGTAATCCCACACGGACAATGCTGAAAATATAGTACGCGATTGAGATGGTTCACGCATATGAAGGAAATATCAGCATATTTTGGAGGAGCTTTGTTAAATCGATACAATCATCTTCGTTTAATAGATAATAAAATGTGAATATAACCATGTGGAATGTTACTATAGTCTTGGTCAGTAAAGCCCGCAGTTTTGCTACGTTTTTCTAACAACTTTCACCATCTCATTCTCCGCAACGTAAATCATGCCATGAATTAAATTGATCATAACGAAACCGAAGTTTTATTTTACAAAATTCAGATACCTGAATCTTTATTAAAATCTTGCATAAGATAACATATTCTACAATAACATGTCTTTTATCCTNCATAAGATAACATATTCTACAATAACATGTCTTTTATCCTTTCTCCATAAAATCGGACAGAAGCAAACGAAGGTAACAAACAGATTTCAAAACTAAATAACAATACAATACAAAAGTTAAGAAAAGCTACAAAAACATAAACTTATTGGTTAGCTTCACCACACAACATCCACCTTTCATAATAATCATACACACGGGGAAATATATGACTTGATTGATTACTACTTTTCTGTCATTCGGATAGTCATTAAAAGTTCTCACAGAATTTGTTAAAAGTACCCCCATGATATGACTTGTCAAAACATTAAATTAAACTCGTGATAAAAATTATTATAAAATCAAAAGCAGTTGCTTTCAGTCTTCAAGTATTGAAACGTGTGGTTTACAAAATCCCGTAGCGTCATCATCAATACTTATAAAATCTACGTAAGGTTTCCCTACTTTTTGATCACGTTCACTTAAGAACTTGGTGTGGAGTTCCCCGGCTCGGTTTTAGGAGTTGCTGGTTCCAATTTAGCCATGATCTTTTTCGTCGGCAAAGGACCCAAATCAACCTTCTGTTCGGCAATACACTTGAAGATGAACAAGGGTGTAAAAATACCTGCAAGACAAACCATACAAAACGAGGCAATTTATATAGACTGCGATCTACTTCAATATTGTTACTATTATATGATCTAAAGTTTAGAATCTTACTCATCGGCTTGGACGGTTTGTAGAAAAAGATGCTTGAGAAAACCTCAAAATCCTCGGGGGTTGTAATGACAATATATTTCTTCGAGTTCTTTCTTGCTTTTGACTTCACTTCTACCATTGACTTCTGATATTTGTCAACTTGACCACCGGCAGCTTCGATAATGTTTTCTAGCCCTTTGCGAAAGGGTCCAAGGATTCCAGGCGTGAGAAAGAATGTCATGCCCTACGCAGGACAAGAATATTTGTCACTTTGATATTCATATACATGTATTTACAAGTATTATTATAACTAACCTTTAATAGGAGATGACGATCTGGTTGTTTCAAAATTTCCGCTATATTCACCCTATGATGCTTTTCAAACGCTGTCAAACGAATGGTGTACGGAGCTTCGTCAACAAATCGCTTCGCTTTGACAGACTCTTGAATCCAGGCAGCACCAACAATATACTTAACTCGAGAAATGGCAGAATACAGTTTTGTTGTGACAGTATCCCATGAAACCAAATGAGTGACATCTTTGAATTCGGTAGTTACTCGAGCTCCCAACTCTGTAAGCTTTGAAGTAGCCTATAATAATGCAATATGAAATAACGATTAAGCTTATTACATTCCAGAAACAATGTGTAATTTGAAATTATTTCACCAATTCACAACTTACGATTTTCTTGAATTTCTCAGTAAAGCCCGAAAACATTATAACAGGCGGGGGTGGCTTATTCTCAATATCCAACTTCATGTCTTCCTCTGTTTTATCCACATCCATTTCTTCATTAGCAACTGACAAATCATTCAGATATGACATTTGATTCTTGTCTTCTTCCTCCAGCTTAATTCTTTTAACTCGATCTTCTTCATCCATTGGGAGTTCGAGGGGACGTTTAACGCTCTTGAATCTATCGACAGCATCAGTCGGAACTCGAATTGGATTCTTCCAAGCCGCTGTATCACATTCAAAAATTAAATTACATTCCTCATTTGAAAATATAAATAAATTCTCTTAGCCACTTAAGACTTACCCATCAAATGTGGAGCTAAATTGATATCAAATCGGAACGGCTGTTCCAGCGTAAAGTTTTGGTATTTAGGAGCATGGATCATTTGCATACATGACTGATTCCCTAGCAAAAGCTCGTTCAGGAATTGGATGTTGACAATTGGTACTTTCCATTCCCTGGCCTTAGCATACTTTGCTCCATCGGATCTAGAGTAAAGAAATTAAATGGTTTAAGCACAAACTTGTTGATATTTAAAGCTAAGTTTATCATGCTTACTTGCACGAAACCAATCCTTTGTTCAATTTCGTAAAGTACAAAGTACAATCAGCACCACACAATTTCAGCATCTTCATTAGTCTCGCTCGATCCTCTCCATCATACCCAGTAATAGAAAACGATTGTCCTTTCAGAGGTTGGTTTTCCCTAAGAAATTAAGTCGTAATAAATTTTTATTATAGTGTCCTCCCTGAAATCATTTTCCCTGTTCAAATTATGTGTCATGTCACATGACTCATGTGTATCCACTTACTCAGTAAACGGCATTGGTAAATGCATGGCATAAAACGGCGGCGCCATTTACCTTCCTCGTACATGTGTCACTCAACCAGTGCATCGTCACAACTCTCTTCCCATCCCTAAGCACCTGCTGAAACTCTGGAAACCTTTGATTGCAACAAAGGACATGGGTAACTGCCGTCGCGTTGTATGTATCTGCAAAATATATCGAACTTTATTTCCTTTCTACTAGTTTGCACTGAAAAAAATCTTCCTGCTCCGACTCACCGATAAAGCCGCCCCCATAATACGCTACCACCTGTTTCCAATTACGAGCATCCACGGTCTGCTGTGCCGCCCAGAAAATGCATCCTATTAGGAACCCATTGTTTGGAGCTAAAATAAATTTTCAAATCATTTAATGTGTTATCAAATCTGGCGCACGGAGTCCGTGCCACGGACCAATTTTTTTCAGTATTTCAAAATTTATTTACCTTTAAAGTTTGGCTCGTGACCATAAAATGGAGTCCTTACAACGGGCAGTGAGATCGATGTCGGAGTTTGGCTCAAAGTCGCCGGCCTTGTGACCCCAGCTACAGGTCCCGCAAAGCCGCTAACCTGATGAATTGTTTTACAGCTGTTAGTCAAGTTGGAAAGGGTTCTTTGGCTAATAAGGTTCAGTGACTGAGTCGTCGACTGTGAGGCAGGATGTTGAAGGGGTAATTGTGGTGACTGTGAGGAGAAAGCTGGAGGATTTTGTGATGGTGAGCACATCGTAATTGTCGTCGTCGTCGACCCCGGCGACGTTGCCAGAGTGCTACCCGAGGAGGTCGGAGAGGTACTTGAGTCAGTCCCTGTACTGTTCCCTTGCAGTCTATTGTTCAGCAAGTTCGCCAAAGCTGTCTTTGTTTTCGAGTTTACCACCTGAACCTACCCCAACATTGTTAATTAATTCCTTCTCCCATTTACAGACACCAATTAGCGAATCTAAAATCTACGTTTCCAAACCGTAAATCGCTTAAAATGGCTAAATCTACCCAATACTCGTTTACTAGTTAGTTAATATTCAAGCTAACTCAGCCCAAACTCTTTTAGACACTAAACGCATTTTAAAATTTAAATACTTAAGCAAAATTTAATAATCTAGAATACTGCCATGCTCCTTCTTCTACTACTGCTGAAGTCAAAAGCTCGAAACAATTCATTGTTTTAATTTCTTTTCACGAGAAGATCAGAGAGAAATGGGCTCCCTATATCTGAAGCCAAAATCAACTTCACAACAACAAAGTATAGCTCATTAAATGACAAAAAACTTCTTGAATGCTTTCTCTGAATCAGCTCTGACCGAGCTCTCCAGCTATTTGTAACTTATATTTACGACAAATTGGACAAAATAGCAACGAAGCCTTCGATTTGAGAGGCATGCAATATTAGAAGCAAAAGTAACGAATCACTACATTTTCCAGTTCCTCATAATTAAACCCATTTAACTAATTTCCCATTAACTAGTGATTTCCCCGATTAACTCGTACTTATAAGATTGCAATTTACGATAGAACACAACTGATTGTAACTACTATATTTTAATATTTTACTAACTAAGCTAAATACTCTTCTGATGCAAATGCAAAGTGGATCTACGTGTGAGGTGATTAGCGATTCTAAGGCAAAAAAACAAGCATTGGCATTAGTCAAACTCCAACTGCAACTCAAGTACTATTTTCTCCAGTCTAGGTCATGCACTGGGATTTTAGCAACGTTTT